>KL274529.1:0-21843 GCA_000699545.1 Podiceps cristatus | reverse complement strand
TGCTGAACCTGATTTTCTACCTTCTGACCACTCTCTTTTGGCCAAGGACAGACAATGGTTCTTGAGCATTTCTTTGGCCCGTATGTGGAAGCAGACTTCACCAGCAGCATGCTGCTATTGGGCAGGCGTTATTTTGCGAACCTGGTTGTAGCTACGTATTGTGAATAGAGATGTTTCCCAGTTACCAGACATAGATTATGATGGAGTTAAAGAAAAGTAACTGACTTTTGGTGGAAGTAAAGAAAGGCTTTGCATTGCTTTTCAGTTGTCATTTCTAGTGGTGTTAGAGCTATTTGCTGCTTGAGAAAGCAGCTATCCAGAATTTTTTCTCCTGTTAGAAGCTGGAGAAATGGCTGTGGTGGCACTCTTGTATATGTCTGAAGAGTCTTCTACAGTTCAAGCAGTAAATAAAGCCAGATTATGAACAAAACATTACTTATGTTGCACATCCTATGTACTAGAAATACTTGTGAGTATAGCTTTTTCTGTGGCTCATTAACTGAAGAAATGGTGACAGCAATGGGTAAAGCCTTTGAATTGTTATCAGGAGGGATCCATATGGGGAAACCAGGAATAATAATGATGCCAGTACCTATAAATAATGAGTAATACCTAGTAATAACAACAGTGTTTTTATTGGTTCTAGTCTGGTTTTGGGACAACTGTTGGTTATGGGTTTTTTACTTGCTGAAAGCCTGATACATTGCTACCTTTGCACATGGTTACTGAAAGTAGTGCTAATGTTTTGCCAACTTTTATTTGTTGGCTCACTTCACCTTGTTGAAAGGAGTAGTAATCATGATTGATTTTGCTTTCGAGCTTCAATAGTTTGGCATGTGGGTGCTCGTTGTGAAAAGTTAAATGTTTGGCATCAATTGGAATTTACATAATTTTGATGCATTTTCATTATATAATCATCACTGAGGTGGTAAATGTTGTCTGATCATTCTGTGCAAGACTTTGTAAGATTCTCATGTACTTGGCTTGGCCATATTGTTGCATACTGAAGCCACTGAGGATCTGGATGTTGATGATCTCAAATGAGGGTCAAAAATCTCACAAAAATTTAATACATCACTTACAATTAAATTGTGTGAGATGTGATGTAATTAATACATCTGCATTTATTCTGCAAATGACACGTTTTACAAAAGTTTTTAACACCTCCAAAACACTTTATGAATAGTATTTTTGCATGTATTTGAATTTAATATGTCTAATCTCTGGTACAACTGAAGTCATGTTACATTTTCTTTAGTTGATGGCAGTGGTTTTATTCCCTTGGATCCCCCTTCCATTTTCTCTTGTCAAAAGGCACACTTTATCAGAAAAGGAAGATAAATACAGTTCAATATTATAACCTTTAAAACAGTCTAATTTTAAGTCTGTATTTCCTCAAGTATTTATTCTCATTCTTAGAAGTGATCTTGACCAATCAGTTTTTTCTGTGTACTCTAAACTAGTGTTGTTTCTCCTGTGCAGAAGCACAATCAGTAAAAATAAAAATATCTAATCCATAATAAGGGGTCTTTCTTTTAAACCTAGATAATTTACAGAGGTTAGCAAATACCCTTGTCACAGAAAATTTCAGCTGAAATGTGTTCTAATAGTTGTGAAAATACTGGTGACTAATGGGTATTTTCAGGCAGGTACTTATGAGGAAACTAAGGTAGCCTGATCATCTTTTATGCTACTGCCCTGGGAAAAAAACTTGATTTTGCCTCTGTTTGGCTATCCTTTTGCAGACTACAGTTTCTGTTTGCATGTGCTCCTTGATCCTGCCCATAAACTTCCTACCATTGAGGGCAAGCAGTATGGTTGGCCTCGTTTTGGCATTGGGACACGTGGAAAACATGCCTCTTGAGACCGTGACGTGTTTTGAGGGCAGGGTAGGGGGGAGATGGAATGGGCGACTTCATAAAAGGCACTGCAGCCTGCTCTGCTCCTGGTTCCTATAGATAAGTGGGCTGGAAGCAGTGCCGTTGGTTGCACAGTGCTTTCTGTGGCAGATGATGAGTCCTCAGAAGGAGATCCTGCCAGTGCCGTATTGCTGTAGGAAGAGGTGCGACATCACGTTGAGGCCTGGCCAGGAGAAGCCAGTTTATCAAGGCAGAATTTTTCTGGATCTGTATGTGGGTGGCTTCCTGCTGGAGCCTGAAGAACTGTCAGCATTGCCTTTTTGTGACAATAGTGTGGGGGACAGCTATGCAGGAGAAGTCTTGAAGAGCTAAGAAATGTTTTAAAATACTTTTCCTTCATGATTTGCTGAAAGACCACTGTTTGGCCTTTAATAGAAGAGAGATTATAATCACTTGTTTTTTAAAAAGAGTATGATGGTGTGCTCCGGTGAATTCTTTTATGAAGAGCTTGCAGGAAATAGCCCTAGGCACCTTAAAATACGGGTAACTAAACAATATTCTTCCAAACAGCTCTTGTAAGTATTCTCTCAAAAGTCCAGCCACAGATGGTAAAAGAAATAGTTTAGGCATAGAGTTAACTGTCAACCACAAGAAAAATTTTCACTGGCATCTTCATCGTTACATTTTAATTGATAAAATGGCCTGTTGTCTACTTTGTAATCAAAAGAATTCATGGCATGAATTTGTGGCATGAAAATAATTTCTGTTTTTTAGTGAATTAAAGAAAATTTAATTGATTGCTGGTTTTGAATCATAGGCATTAATAAACAGGCAAAGCATAACGTCTTGTATAAAATGCCAACAGATTAATTTACGGAGAAATATGTGTCAGATGCTTCTTGCCATACATAATGTCTTACTATGAGGATGTACAAAATTTTTGCAGATTGTCATTAGAGCCCCATCATTATTCACATACTCCAAAACTACCTTGTTTATTATTGTTGCTGTTATTGAGAAAACATCTGCAGTAACGAAAACTGTGAAAGATGGAAGATCAGAGGAATGATTCAGAAATATCTAAGCTTCTGCAGATTTGGGTATATTTCTACAATGGAAATACCAATTTATCAGGGTTATAATCCTGTTCTTTTTAAGAATTGTTGCTTTAAATCAGACCAGAAGTAATTTGTCATAGTTCTGCCTATCCTAATTTGGAACTTTATTAGGCAGTTTTCAGTCTGCCCTGTCCAAAATGTTTTCTTGGTGACATCAAGGCAGAAAAAAGAAGGGAAGGAAAGGAAAAAGAAAAGGGAAGATGATGTAAGTATTATACTTCTAGTTGGGGTAGAGGTGATTCATCAGGCTTTTTTATTTTTTTTTTTTTTTTTTTTCCTGTGCTGCTTTTCTGATCTGTATCAAGAAAACTCTGGAACTCTTTCTTTAGAAATAGAAAAAAACAACAATAAACAACAAATGTTTAGGGAGGTGGATAAATTCTGATAGTTCCAGGAACTTTGAGATTGTTGTTAAAGACTGTTTGACAGTCTTTCTCTTCCTCATCGACTTTATCCGTAGTATTTGTTTACTTTCCTGGTAAGTATATATCCACTTCTAAACCCCATGCCAGAATTCTTGTTAGTCATTGACTGAATGTGCTGTAGATAAATTCTTTTTTCTCCTTCAACTAGAGGGCTGAAAATCAGGCAACACACAATTGAAGGCTATATTGGAACTGCATTTGTGTATGACAGTTACTATATTTATAATACGGAAGTGAATGATGATACTCTTTTGGCTGGCAGAATGTATTATCTGCAGATCACTGTGATGAAATTGGGATATATCTGTGTTTCATTTCTCCGTCCTTTCATTTCTGAAAGAGTTGGTATATGTCTACAGTCTTTAATATTCAGTGTTTTGTCATGCCTCTGGACAGCAATTTAGTTGGTACAAATCCTCTGGTATCCTATATTTTTCCCTTCCTTTTTTCCCTCCCTTCCTTTTTTAACCTCCCTCCCTTTTTTTTTTTCTCCCTTTGAAAGTCTTCCGTTATGTCTACAATGCAAGTGGGATGCTAAGTAAAGGCAGTTGAGCTACTACTTCCAGAACCAGCACTAACATAATTTTGTTACCAAGTATAAATTACTCTGAACCAGCACTACAGAAGCATGTCTGTGCTTTTACTGGGATGCAAGCTTAGATCTTCCCATAGTGCTGCACCCAGCAGATGGGCACTGTACCCTATCCCTCAAACAATGTATATGAATAAAATAAAAAGAAGGTGTGTTAAAGCATTGTGTGAAATGGTGGGGGTGCTTCTAGTGTTGTAAATTCACAGCAAGATGATTGTGGTTAGGATCTGCCTGCCTGGCAAACTGCTGTAATTTTGGTGTTTTATAGCTCTTTCCTGTGAGAAGATCTTTAGCTAAACTGCAGGTTATCCCTTGGCGGGCCTTGACTATGGATGTGACCTTTATACAGCAGTACGCACACTCCACTAGCCAGCAAAACTAAATAAGAACAGAATTACAGCCTGTTTTATTTGAGGGTTGGCTAAAGTGTATGCACGTTTTTCTCTAGTGGATGAGAGAGGTGCATCAAATGGAATGAAGTTCTTTTCCTGTGCATACCAGCTGAGAGTCTTCCCAGTGATATTCAGATAAAAAAGAAGCAGAAGAAAGCACAGAAAGGAAAAATTCTTCTTGTCCTTTAATATTTGAAAAAGTAGGAGTGTGATAAAAATGACCGAACAGCATAGCCCATTCTATGATGCAGTCAGAATCACAGGTGTCCTTGTGAACATCTGGTGTAACAGCGAGCAGAGCAGTAGATGAAACCTGTTTTCTTTGCATTACTGAAAAGGTTAACACTCTTGCTAGACAGTTTGGGTTTAATATTAAGGTAGATTCATCTTTCTTGCGTGAGGCCTTGCAGTACTGTGAGCTTTTGAGATATATCCAAGTTTAGCATTTAAGCATACACTGAACTGCTGTGTTAAACCTATTGCAGTCCTTGATACTAAAAGAAGGTTGCAAGAATTAGTCCTTTCTGTATATATGGAGTGGTCTAGCAGCATTCCCTTGTTGCAGTGTCATAAACGTATTTACACTAAATGTAGCTAGCATAAATTCTATATGCATGGTTTTTTCCTTGGGAGGGTATAAGAGGGATGTATTGCTAAGCAAATCTTTGAAGCTCTTGAAGAAATGTACTTTAAACAGCATCATTTTGGGGAGGGTAACTTCATTCCCCCATGTCTTCATTCTCTCTTAAATATGGATTTTAATGAAAAACCTTGAAAAATGCTTTTGACTAGATTATTATGAAAATACTTCATAATTTTTTTTTTTTTTTTTGTTCCCTTTTTTCCTTCAGTCGGTTATTTATATTCTGCACAGTCTAGAATAGCACTGTGGGGGGAGCACTTAAATAGGAAGAAGATATGTCATCTGTCATACTCTGAAATTAAGCTTTTGATATCAAGTTATTGCCTTAGAAATACTTCCAAAAAATTTACATGCAGAGAAAAAGTACGTGGTGGGGGAAGCTGTTGAACTTGTTGTGTAATAACAGTTTGTTAAATCCTCTGCCACTGAACAAAGTCTTTAAAAATATTTCTTCATGAATACATCTGTACAATAAAAAATGTCAATGATTCCTTGACCACTTACATGATTTTTTTTTTCCTTTTAACAAAATCACAGAGGGGAGGCTGAGGTTCCCAGAGCTGCTGCAGAGATTTCTAATGAGAAATTGATATCCTGGTTTGCTAGATGCTTTGAGAATTCTTTTTGTACATTTACATGTATTAAGAAAGTAGAAAGGCAAGAAAGGGGCCATGTCTAAGGAGACCAGTTCATTATACAGTTAGGGAAGTAAAGCTCAAATATACCAATGGGAAATTGTCCAAAATAAATTGGGAGGAATATATACTATTTAATAATGGCTATGGTGGAAAGAGTATTTGGAGTTTGTTGTGATACTGCTGTTTTGTGGAAAGACATTGAAAAATTATAAAGGAGATGAAACAAAGACTACTGAGCGAGGATGATGGACTCCTCTTTCCCACAACCACTTTTATTTCAAAATGAAAGAAAATACCTGTTGAGGGGCTGTGTTCATTAAACCTGGTGTTAAGTGAGCAACTTGGGTTTTTGGTTTTGGTTTTTTTAATCAGGTTGCTTGCTTAGTAGTTTTGCTCATTCCCTGGTAACAGCTTCTGCTGTCGGGCAGAAGGCTTGGAGGCATTGCTGGTACATAACACGGTGCACAACAAACATATTTTCTTGCACTCTGCATGGATTTTTTTTTTTTTTTTTGTCTGCTGTAAGTATGTCTGTCTTATTTGTAGCCATCATAGCCTGTGGTCATGTAATTTCTATCCCCCAAATGTCTGCAAATTCTGTTCTTCCTTCTTTTGGCACATAGTTGATAGCAGGTTTGATTTAGCATAGTGAGACATGTGGAGTGACTGTGTCCATGCTGTTACAGCGTAAGGACACCTTACAGCAGAGGTAGATGGCAGTAGCTAACAACATGCAGATCCTCCATCTGATTCCCTTTTTGTGTGCTTTTAGGCGGGCAGGAGCTGGCTACTGTGCTGTTTGTGGGTGGAACGCCAGCTCAATGCATGGGCAGTGCTGGAAGTAGACAAGAAGCCTTACATGCCTAAGAAAAATGTGATTTCTAGCTAGGAATGCCTGAAAAGCAGCCTTTCGCTAGTCCTTGACTTGTGCTTTCAGGAATAAGAATTTTTTTTCTAATAAAAATGTTTCAAATATGAATTACATTTTTTAAGTCTTTATAAGAAATGAATCTAATTCCTTTTTGAACTAGTTTTTATAGAGTGTTTATTGTACAGCCTTAAACTGTCTAGAAATGTTATTGGATCACTGAACTGATCTCTGTGAGAAAACATTCTATTACCTGTGTTGAATTAATCTTTAAAGCTCTATAATATCATATCTTTGTTATTATTTGAGGATTCTTCTAGCTCAGATAATCTTCCAGAATCAGAGAGCCAAATTATTAAAGGAATTGGTAATAACTGCAATTTATGAATTGCTGGTAAATACAGTGAAGGAGTTTGCAAATAAGCTGGGTCGTAATTGTTTTATTTCCTTTGAAATTTTTTGAGTTCTACTACAAGTCCAACCCCATTTGTTAGAAATAAAATGGAATGTTTAGAAAATATGTCTAATATGTTTGTGGTAAAGATGATACTATGATTTGGAGCTACTAACTGTTCTTATAACCAAAATAATTTCAGAAGAACAAAAGTTCAATCTCTTGGCATATGAATAATGCTTGAAGCAAATGAAGGTTGAACATCACCTTGGGTCTTTTGAAATATATGGCTTTGATTCCAGCACTTAAAATCTTAAATACCTGTTTTATTGTTTATTTTAAAACAGAATACCTCAGGGCAACAATGAAGCATACCACTTAAAAGACCTTTTTTTTTTTTTTTTTTTTTTTTTTTCCTATTTTAAATCTACAATAGATGGCCTTTGAGTAAAATAGATAATACAGATTAATGTCTTAAACCACTAACCATACCAAATACAATGTAGGTCAACAACTAAGTGCACAACTGTACCTAATGAAATTTTAACATCAGATTCATCTGGATCTGTTGTATGATTCAGGTAAAGATGTCTATTCATATTTTTTACCTTAACATATAGAATAGTCATTGTATGAAATACTTGCATATATGAATATATTGTGGATTGAAGTCAGTATTTGTTTCTTAGGTGTTGAATGCTTTTTATCATTATAACTCTGTGTCTTTAAAATAAAGACAAGGTAAAGAAATAAAGAAAAGAGGAAGGAAAAAACCCCAAAACAAACCAAAAACCAATCCGAAACCATTTTTTTCCCCTTCCTTCCACTATAGCAACATTTCCATTGATGAAACATCTCCAAAGAAGTACTCAAGTGTATCATGAAGTCTCAGACAAGATTGTTTTGTAATACTGAGGTGTAGTCACTTCCAGATGGGGTTTTCACATTGTACAGTAACACTTTCATCGTCAGCTCTGCTGACGTCTTCTCGTTCCTGACTGCTTAGGTCACTAATGAAATAAAGCAACTGTGAGGGCATCAGTGATCTCAGATCTCCAAGTAAAATGAATGGGGTTATTTTAACTAATCCATCTGTAACTTTCATGACCAAGTAGAGGAGCACTGTTGTCTGTTTGGTGCTTGCTACTCTTTGCTATCTTCAAGAGTGACTCAAGGTGCCTGGAATTTCACCTTGATTTTCATGTCATTCACTTTGATAATTGAAGCATGAGGTTTGCATGTCTGAAAATATGAGACTGCTATGGAGCAATATTTACAGCTCACATCTCTAGCTAGGTCTTGCCTGAGAGGCAGAACAACCTCTTCAGAAGAACGCCCTTGCCTCATTTAATAGAACAAGCAAACCCGCCACTTGCTGCTTTTTCAGTTTGTCATCTGATGAGGGATGACAGTAGATATACCACAGCCACTGAGAGGCTTTACTGCCTGTCTTTTTGACATATTGAGCTAACACATAGGCTGTCAGTTTTGTTTTGTAATGCTATAATTACTTATCCTGATATCCTGGGGAGTTATAAGAAGGATGAGATGCATTTCACATTGTAAGCTAAACTTGGAATAATGCTACATTTCTGGAAGGTGGAAACAATTGAAGGTGTAGTGGAGGTCCTTACCACTCTTGCAGGAGGGTGGTAGTGGAATGCAAAACCCCTCACAATAACTGTTTAATTAAAAAAAAGAAGTCATTTCTTCTATTTCCATAGTAATATATTTTCCAAGTATCAGTGTAGTTTCTTTCCTTGTTGTCTTCCCTGACTTGCAGATGTGATTTCATTCTCTACTAGCTTGAATTGCAGATACATTATTCATTATGGCATTTTTGCTAATGCTACAGCCCTCGTACTGTATGTATTATATGCTAGAGTGCCCACTTTAGAAAAACGGCATGTTGCTTTGCCTGGTCTAGAATTTCATCCATTCAGTGTTCAAACATTAGTAAACTTTGATGTAGGATGCAAGAGCCAAATGGAGAGGGGTTCTGAGGTCTCCTCTGCACGAAATGAAAGCACTGGCCAGCAGGATGCCTTTCCTCCCAGAGGCAGTCCTAACGCAGCTGACTCGCTTATTTATCTCTGCTTCACCCAGAGCTCTGCCACCTTTTATATTTAACAACAAAAATATGCTTGATTCAAAATCCACATCCATGATAATTTTAACATATGCAATTTTTTTGTTTATCTTAAGAGATGTTACTGTATAGCAGCAGCATTCTAGGACATTTAGAGGTAAAATAGAAATTCAGTGACACTGCACTGAATGCATCTTACTGGAATTTGTGGTAAATTGAAAAATACAAAGCACCTTTGATCTGTCTAAACTACAGTATAAATTTTGGCTTTGTTCAGTATCATGCCAAATACTGATGTCATCTTTCTAATTTTGTTAAGGTTTTGTCTTTACGGAGATCATTCTTTATATCTATATAAATGTGTAATGATGGACAACATATTTTTCAGCCTGATCCTCACAGATTCGTGCATCAAAATAAGAATCTCTCATTACAGCCTTTGCAAATTACATTTAAGCTTTCTTTTGTGAACTACATGTACATGCTTTGTCCATTGGCTGTGAAGGAGTAAATCAAATAAAGGAAATAATGGAAAATCTTAACTATCAGATAGCAAGGGTGCACGTATTGAGTAGTGGAAAATACTGCAAGTGAAAAAGCTCTTTCTAGGTGTTGGAATAATTGTACATTGCTTGAAGCACACAACCAGAACAATTTAAACAGTTATTAAACAATGTTGCCAGATCTTATCACTGCAGTCATGCATATAGATCAGTGATCCCTGTGCAGCACTATGAAATGTGTCAATGAGGTACATTTACTAAAAATAAACCCATTGAGTGCTATTCCTAAATTGCCATAGAATGCTGGATAAATGATACAATTTTAGCAGTACAAAATCACCTCCAAGATTGAGTGAAAAAATGTGTTTAACTGCAACATTAGAACTGAGTTTAAGAGACAATAAAATAGTTGCAGGGCGTCTTTGTTTGCCTGAGCATTTGTCAATGTTTAAAAAACAAACCAAAGAAACAAGACCTCACCAACCAAAAAACCCACAGTGAGCAGTATAGTAGGATGAAAGTACTGACTTGAGATGAGGTTAGGGCTTGGTGTGGTACAGTGGATGAAGAAGCACACATAGCATCTTTTCTGAGTCTTGTAAGAAGGCACCATGCAATATTTTACAGGTTTTACTTGAATGATTGCAAGCATACTGAGTTTCTGCTCTAGCAAGGGTTTAAGCTATTTAGGGAAACAAATGAAGCACATAGGTTATTATTTAACAGTAAATTTTGTATGAATCCATTTTTTTTCATGAGTGACTGGCTTTCTTGGATCAAACTCCTTTACAGGGAATTTTATGGCAATATGCGGTACCTTTAACAACTCTAATCTTCCAAAACTCTGTGAATGCCAGATAAAAGCATAGAGAAATAGAGATCTGATGGAGCCTTAAATAATCCCTGATAAAAGCAACAATGCATTTTAAAACTATCATTGATTACTCAAATTTAGTTTTATAATCTCGGACTATGGTTTTGTTATCTTTTCCAATCTGAAAATGTTGAGTCTTTATAGAATCAGAGAAATAATATTGAGAACACTGATTATGCATTTATTTGGCTTCATCACCCTTGATATGAGCACTTTTACGTTATCTTATGAATTTATACTTGAAACCAGTCTCATAGAAGTGGAAGTCCTTTACTGATGAGGCAAATAGAGGCAGAAGGATTAATGACATACCTCTATGGTTGGGCAGAAAGACACTTTTTGCAGCCTAAACCTCAAACAGTAAGCATTAGGAACTGTGGTGTAAACAAACCAAAGCTAGGTAGTTCCATCACTGTGACTGCATCTGTGCTGCACGAGTCCTGTGCTGGGACTCCCCCTTCTTACTCATTTAATTTATTTTGCATCATTATCTCCTCTGCTGTTAAAGTTGTTTTGACTTGTAAAACTATTGTGTTAGATATTTTCCCCTAATATGTCTCCCTGTTTGCAGTGAGTTTGATTCTTGGAGTTACCTGCAAATTGCCTGGAATAGTATCTGATGCATGGATTGCATCCATGGAGAAGATGGGCTGCTTTTGCTTAGCTCCAGTATTGTGCATGCAATTAAGAAAGATAGTTTTCAGCTATTTTCATGTATTTCTGTAATGGGAAGTCTCCAGAATTAACGTGGAAAAGTGATGTTAGTAGCCCAGGTAGCGGAGCAAGGTGTTTGACTTAGAACTACTGCAAGTCCTTCTGTGAGCATAGGATGAAAGAAAGATATTTTGATCACTCATAGAAATTAGATTCCATGGCACTTCTGTCAAGTGGGTTGACCTTTTGCTTGGCCAGATTTCAATTTCATTTACGATGTATCACCTACCTTACTTAGTCTTGACTCTCAAAGAAGTTGTATCATCCTTTATTTTCTGACCTGAACAGGTATGCAGTGATCACAGTGAAACTCTTAGATTCAAAGAATTGCTTTTTGCCTGTTAATAGCAGAATGTATATTCATTTTGTGTATCATTTTGTACGTTCCAATAGTGCTTTGAAAAATTGAAAGAGAAATCAATACTGAATGTATCAGTTGTGAGACTCTTTGAAGGCTGTCATTGCTGAGTAACTGCAGAAATCTCACAGTTTAGTGCAACAACCTGACTAGCGATGAGATGGTATGTTTAACAAGACTGGGCTTATCAAGTTGTGTCTTGACAATATGATACACGCAGAGTATTATGTCTCTGCTTACTTAAAGTCATCTCCAGAAGGCTTTTAAATAGATTATTTTTAAAAAATTTAGTAATCCTGTAGTTAGATTTGTGAACCAAAGAGAGATCTAGATGTTTGTCTTGATAGAATTCTTGGAAGAGATGTTTGTTTTCATCTCCTCCAAAAGTTACCAAGTAAAACTTTTGTATACTCTGATTCACATGTGTATTTTGGCTACTCTTTAAGGATGCCTTTCTGAGAGCTCAAGAGCTCTCTGTCCCTCTGAAGAAGAAAGTGGGCAGGAGAGGCAGGAAGCCAGCATGGCTAGGCAAGGACCTGCTGGCCAAACTGAGGGAAAAGAAAGGCAAGTACAAGCTCTGGAAACAAGGGTGTGTAGCCTGGAAAGAATACAGGGATGCTGTCCGGAATTGCAGAGATGGGATCAGGAAAGCCAAGGCGCAGATGGAACTGAACTTGGCGAGGGACGTTAAATACAGCAAGAAGGGATTTTACAGGTACATTGGCCAGAAGAGACAGGCCAAAGAGAGCGTACCCCCTTTGGTAAATGAGAAAGGAGAATTGGCTGTAACTGACGTGGAGAAGGCGGAGGTACTGAATGAGTTCTTTGCCTTGGTCTTCTCTGGCAGCCAGGATTCTCCTAATTCTCAAGTCCCAGAACCTTGCATCCCTGGACCTCTAGGTGGGAACTGGGGGAGTAGGTCCCCCTGCACTGTAAGGGCAGTGATTTATTTAGTAGACCTTTTTCCCTTCAAAATACATAATTCTAAGAAAAATCAAAGTTACCAGTTCTAGTTAAGACTTAGACCTCAATGCTACTTACAGAATGATTATAAATGGCAACAAGTGTAATAGCTTTTATGTGTATTATCATTTTGATTTTTCTGGAATTAGACAATTTTTAATTCTTCAGTTATATTGGAAGATATATTAGAATTTTTTGGTTGTTTTAAAGACTCACTTTTAAGTTTGCAATTAGGGAGTAATATAGAAGAGAGAGGGTTAATTTTATTAATTGTACAATAAAACCGTTTGGATCTCAATGAAACCAGATGCTTTTAAATGGTTGGACTGGCTTTTTCCTCTCGTTTTACATTCATTGTATCCAGTCATAATTTATATTTCCAAAAATGAAGCTTTTTTTCTTTATGTTTTTAGAACTTGCATGCTGTGGCACGAAGATTGCATCACACTGTGTGCTATGTTCATGGTAAGCCTTATTTCATCTTGTTAAGTTAAAGACATTATCATTCCAGGGGATTACATTATTTTGTGAGTCTAACATTTGAAATTATTATAAACGCACTGACTGAATTAAAGATAACTTTCTGTTTTCGTACAACATCCAATGCAAAATTAGTTTTAAAAATCTGTGAAGAATCTGAAATGGCCTCAGAGTTTCAGTGGTTATGATAAAAATTGCAGACATCGCAGGACAGGGACATGTTTGTAGTTCACGTAATGCAGTGGCATCCTGATTCATGACTTGACAAGAAGATGTGAACAGTAACACAAAAGGCCCAGCTGGGGGTCCAGCAAATCCCTTTTTGTCCAGTCTTTGTGTCTTTAGGCTCTTTATCTATGTTAAGTAATTCTCCATGGCTGCCAACTCTTTGGCACTTCTTAAAGTAACTCAGTTAAAAATAATTCAGAAACTCATTTTGTTTAGGCAAAACAAGCCCCGTGCTCCTTCAAAGCAGCACGTTCCTTCTGTTCCCCTTCTCCTCCAAATATTAGCAAATTACCACTTTTATTATGGATATGATATGAAAATAAACCAGCTTTTGGACTTAAGCCTCACATTTATCAAATGATTTCCAACTATGTTCTGTTACTTTTTTTAAAGCTGCTAAGTAGAAAACATCTTCTGTAATTCTGGTTTTACTGATACATATTTTAAAATTAATTAGTTTTTCTCTTGCATTTTACTGGAAGTAGTTTGAATCCTCATGTGGTTCCACCCCTCTTTTTTCTTTTTTTTTTTTTTTTTCTTCCACCCGTTATCTGCCAAAGGATGTCTATACTACTCAGTGACCTCTGCCTCTGAGACCAGCAGTTAATAAACAGCTTTCCCTAGCTGATGGGATTAGAGATGTCAGAGGAGTGGCCAAGGCTCTAAGGGACAGAGTCTTTTAATCTTCCCTAGTTCATTTAAGTTCAGTCAGCCATTGAAAATATGCCGTATTAACCTGTCAAGGTAATCAATAGACACACATTAAGCTGCTTCTTGGTATTATTGAGAGTCCAGTCACACTCATAAATGCACTGCTGCATCCTGAATAAAAATGTTTAATCCTAGCATGTTCATTGGCTTCTTAATAAGCCCAGTTACCTGTGAGAATACTTTGGTTTGCAGGGTCTTGAACAGCCAACAGTAAAGGTTTCTGTGTGTCTTTGCATATTGTGACTAAGGACAAGCCCTTGTTCAATTGCGTATTACATTTAATTATTGATCATTCTGGAATAAGAGTTAATGCAAGAACGAAAGCTAAAAATTTGTCAGGTCTTTTAATGGCAAAATTTCTATATTTCCAGTTTTTGGTTTGTTTTATACGCTTTCCCCTCAGTCTTGCAACTTTTCCGTGTAATGCATAAGTTTTTTTCGATAGCCTCCTGTACAACATAGTGATATTTGGAGCACTTCTACTATTTTGCTGGTGCTTGCGGGATGTTTAGAAGGGCTGTGAGGATTTTAGCACTGACTGCCAATTTAATTAAGCTGGGAGGCCCAGAAAGACAGTTAATGGCTCTATTAATAACTTCATGTTCTTATATTGGACCAATATTTTGTGCTCTGAGGTATGATAAAAGGGTCTTTCATTTTAGAGTCCATCTAGCAGTAATCCACTGCAAGCTTTGTAGATGTTTGCTAAAGCAGGGGTTTATAATTTTTCTTTACACAATTACTGCTTAAGGCCCTGAGCTTGGCTCTTTTTTTCTTATTTCCCCCACAGCAAATACAAGAAACCACTGTAATCTCAAGGGTTTATAGTTAAATTTTACTAATGCAAATTGTTTTTATGAGTTAGGGAAGTCTGATGGTACTGCTGTCAGTCTAATTTTTTTTGAACACATTTTGTCAAGGGTAGCACAAAACCCCAGATAAACTGAACTATAACTTTTCTGATTCTGACAGGAAAAAATCATTTTATCCTGTCCTGTCTTTCTTTAATGGTTTTGAGAGGAAGAAAGTGATGATTGAAACAGAGTATTGAAAATTCTGCACAAAAAATACTTTGTGAAAAGGAATTATATAGATTTTTTGACACTGGATTTGTAGATAACATTGTTTTGTGCTTCCTTTTGCTTCTAGTTTATTCAGAAGAAAAAAATAGGATGAAATAGCAATCAGAGAGATCAATTAAAGCTATCAGTACAATTAGTTTTAAAAAAGAAAATCAGTTTACAGTGCATACTTTCAAAATTACTGCAGTACAACTATTTTGTTTGTACTATATTTGCAAAGAATTCTGTCCTGTATGAAGAACTGGTGCAAATATAAATGGATTGCGTATCAGTTGTGAATCAAGGGTAGGTCATAAATCTAGGCTTGTAAATACACAGTTAATATTTTATTATTTAGAATGTGTCCACAATAGATGATGCTGACTTTTCTTAAGAGTTTTATCAGTTTACATGTTTCTAATATGATACAAAATTACTGAGCTTTCTTTGTAAAGTCCCCATTTTATTTTCAGATACCCATGGTACTCTAAATTGAACCTGACATTATTCACCTTCAGATGCATGGCTTATCTGATTAATGTGGTTTGGGGACTGCAATTGCTTCAAATCATTTGTCATCTTTTGTCTGCTGTAATGTAATTTTTATTAGAATTCTCTTGAAGAATGCAGTTTATATTACTAAATAGAGTGGGAATGAAACACTGGAGAGTGCAGGGAGTGGTTTCTGTATTTACTGAATGTGACCCTTATTGTATGCCTGCCTTGTATCCCAGAAATGCTTCTTGTGGCAAGATGGGGTTTGTAATTGACCTTTTAAAAAATGCTATATATCAACAAGAGTTGTATTAACTTCTGCAGCAATGGGGCTTTTGATTGCAGTTGTGCAAAATTAGATTAATTTACAAAGTAGATCAAGCCAATGACAGAGGCACAGAAAACTGACTGAGAGCTTATCAAATTAGCTAAGTAGAGCAATTAATCAGACAGAACTTAACTGTTTGGTTTCTTTTTTTAATCATCTTGAACAGTGTGGTGTTTTTCAGCTTCCGTTGAAGAAGGCATTTAATGAGAAGCTGCATTTGGTGAGACAGTTTCCTTGTTATCTCATTGTGACATGTGTGTCTTGGAGAGTGTCAGCAATGGTAAAGAGCAGCACCACAAACATAGTACCACTTTCAGAAATACACTGGTACTCCCAATGCACAGAGCTGTAAATTTAGTTAAAACCCCCCTCAAACAACAACAACCAAACCAAACAAAAAACAGACATACAAAAACCCCCCCAAACAAACAAACAAAAAACCCCCACAAAAAGCCCTGAAAAAAGTGTACAGCATTGTCTGTGAAAATATCTGGGATCTGCCCTAAATTTCTGTATCCAGATAATGCAGTTCTGCCTAATGGTGTGCTTGCTCGCTTCTGTTAGCACCAGTAGTTCTAAATGGCATAAATTCTCATCAGAGGTGGTACTGTACACTCAGTAATCGGTATAGTATTGGTATAAGCCAAGAAAAAAAAGTAATTTTTGGTTTTCATTATTCAGAAGTTTTTCCACACTGAACTCTGACTAGCGATTGACCGATTTAACTCCCACATAATTTTTAAATTGTTATTACGGACTGCAAATAGTATCTTTTCAGTCTACTTTCCTCTCCAGTGCAAAAATACTGTGCAGCATGGACATGGTATTTTATCTGAACAGTAACTTGTCAGTGAAAGTGTTCAATAGGTAGCTCTTCAGAAACTTCTGCTTGCAATGTGATAATGATTAGCCATTGAGGTGTCCTTAAAATGATGCTTTTAACAAGCTCCTTTTAATTTTTAGTAAGTTCATTCAGTTTTGGGAATGTTATGCATATTGATACAAATTTCTTTCTTAATCCATTAACAAATGATTATGTATTTTTAGATGGACTTTTTCTGCCTTTCACTGCAGGAAAAAAGAATGTTCCATAAGATTGTACAAAGCATACTTTCTCCTTGTGTCATTTCACAGTAAACTACACTCGTAGTTGTCAGGTGTGGCCCTGACAAATTGGACCAAAGCCCCGTAACACTGACATTGAATACAGAGAAGTGATCTCTTTCCTGACATGACCTTCACAGTTACATTTTCCTTCTCTTCAAGAGGCCAAATAATTTCCTTTCCTACATCCACAATGAATCCTAAAGCATGACAGAACATGAGGAAGGATGAGTTAGCACTTCTTACTCCAAAGCTGGGAAAAAGTAGACTTACCCAAATTTGACAATGTGTGTTTTCTACTTTCAAAATTTAGAGAAGTACTACAGTGATTTTCATTCTTCTCTTTCTCCTACATAGCAGCTTTCTCCCCATGAGATAAAAGCTAATTTTTTAATTTTTTTTTTTTGTTAATATGAATACCCTGCCCTTGTATACTCACCCAGTCCCCTCACTGAAATACTCTAGTCTGCTTTGAGTGTACCCTGATGCAATGCCAGAGGACTGTTAGTTGCAGTAAGTGAAGTATTTTCTTGGCTGTTAATACCCAAAATACAGGGGTGAATAGGTGAATACAGGGGTGAACAGGTGAATACAGAAGCACGGCTGACAGATTCAAATGCTAGAGGGGGAATTCTGAATGCTTCCTTCAGCATCAGTACTGATGAGAATGAGACAATCCTTAGGATATTTCTGAATACCATACTGCCTATTGTGTAGAGTTTAAATATAGATTTAATGTAAATTTTGAACTGAATGATCATTCCTTGCACCATCAGCTCAGCTCTGATATTATAGTTTATTTATATACTATGTGCCTTCTTTTAAAAAACACAATGAACACCCTGGCACATTAGCTTGACACATTCGTATTTGAGAATTTTATCACAACTTAAAATACTATCCTTCTCCCCACTGTAAAACTGATCTCTCCTCTTTGTAAGTAAGCAGACATTTTATCTTGAATATCCAGAAATGAAAAATCTTAACCAAGGTTATTGGTTTGGGTCAAGCTTTTGAAATCCCTTTTTAAAATTTGGAGTTATATTTTCATGCCATTAACAATGGATACTTAAAAAAGCCAAAATGTCTTGTGTTTAACAATTTTTCGAGTTCTTGAACAGCTCAAGATAAAGAGGAGGAATTTGGGTAATTATTTCAGGATTTTTGTAGATCTATTGTCATGTTTGCCTTGAGAAGATAAAGAATACCTGTAAATGATGATGCCCAAGACATGTCAGCTGCATTTTCTTTTGTATTTCTGGAAAGGTAGTGTCACAGTTATCTGATGAATTTCTGTCAAGTGCCTTCCTTTTTGAATCACTGCAAATAAGATAAAACTTCAATTTTAATTGAAATGGAAAACTGCTAAAAGAAGCCTGTAAATAGGAGTAATTAACACCCCATCCCCATTGTTTCTTTTTTGTGCTTATTTAAATATAGAATCATAGAATCATAGAATGTCCTGAGTTGGAAGGGACCCACAAGGATCATCGAGTCCAACTCCATTGTGTGGGAAAATTCAGCTGGGATCTGCATGAAAGAAGGGTTCCCAACATCTGAAGATTTACTTACAATCTTTTTTTTTTTTTCCATTGTATATATTAAAACATTTATTTTATTATTTGTTGTTGGGTCTTTCTTATTGAAATCCAGAATGTTAGGTATTTCTGAAAGCACTGTGAAAATATTTTGGACATCTGTTTGCTTTCAAGATCCCTGAATCTTATCAGTTATCTGAACTCTGCTTTGCCTTGGGAAGGCTAGAGGACTGTGCTGAACATGACCTAAATTACTTTGGTAGTAACATGAATCCAGGAACTTTTTCATGGTTAATATTTGGTTTCTCTAAACAAGTGTAAGATGCCTAGATGTGACTGATAAATGAATTGATGCAGAGGAAGGAATGATGCATGACTTGTAAAGCTAAACATTGCCTCTGTATAGCTCTTACCTGTACAAAAACCTGAAGTATAGAACTTGAGGATATTTTGCTCTGTATAGGCTTGAATTAGTTTATTCTTTTATCACTCTGACAGACCTGAGCTGAATGTGTATACTATATTTCACTGGTAAAATACAGTGTTTGTAGCAAAATGTGCATTTCTTGTGGTGTTGGTGTCAAGGTCTAAAAACACTAATAAGACATGATCTTCATTCATAAACCATAAATATTACTGCTCATTAATTGGAAGCACTGGTTCTGGATTCACAATCTTGGGGGGGAGGTTCAGTTTATTACACCGCTTTCTAAAAAATAAGCGGCATTTCTAAAGTGTGAGGATACAGCAGCTTCCACATCTCTGTAAGACTATACGCTTCGGGAATTCAGACAGCACAGATTAAGTATCTGAGAAATTAAGATGCAAAATCAAAATTATCTGTCTAATAACACGTTCGTGATCATTTCACTACTGGTAAAGTCAGTTTGTACTTAAACTAGTCCCAGATAGTACCAAAACTCTGAGTTGTGCTGCACAAGGAGCAGACCAGAGTCAGAACTAGCTTCCAGCAGGCTTTTGGTAGGGGAGATCGGAAGTGCGCTGTGTTGGATAAAGCTGAATTGTGTTGGTGCGGGCTGAACTGTGCTGGCTGGTACAGCTTGGAGGTGAGAGCGTGGCTCTGTTGGCTCTGCTTCTGTGCCTCCAGTGGAAACACCAGCGTCAGGTAGGTATTGTAGGCTCTTAGCTGTGAACTGACCTGTGTGCACAAGACTTTATATCGAGAACAGGTAGCTCTTTTCCACATGGTTAAGTGCTCTGAAATGATTAGATTTCTCAAAGTCTTTCCCCATGACATCTGAAGTAGCTCACTGACTGCTGTCCTGTAGGGCACTGTAGCTTTCCCTTTGATGCAGAAGGAGCCTGGTCGTGAATTTGAGACTACTAAATGCCGCCTTAATTTTTTCCCAATAAGGTAAGAAAATGTTAAAAATATCACCTTGAAAAAAAGACTCGAGAGCCATAGGAATAGGGAGAGGAAGCATATTATGCTTTAATAATTATATTTATGCCATTCTTTTCATTCACTCTTTGTCTGTATTCCACTGGTGGCAATGTTTTTCTACCATGTGGTAAAGCTGGAAAAGAGGTGATACATTAATGGTAGTCAGGAGTTACAATCCTTCTCAGTTTCATTTCCTATGGGGCATATGCCATTATTTGCAATTTGTTTAATACTCGTAATATTATAAATTTGGGATAACTATTTATTATCCCATAATTAAGTATTCCTAAGCTTGCTTTCACAATAGCTTATGTGTCACATAAAGGATGTATTTTTTCCAGGATCCTTAATCAAGGTCATTGTTATTTTTGTTTTGGTAGTTGGGTTTTATTCTCCTCCATCAAGTATATTATTTTTCTTTGAGAACCTTGATGTCATGGATGAAAAGCTGTATTCAGTAAAAAGAAAGCAGAATAAAATCCCTTTTTTAATGGTCTGAGGTTTATGGCATGAATACATCTATTTTTTGTTTTAACTTAAGTTTTCTATCAAGTAGGAATATTTTTACGTTTGCTTAAACACTGCATCAATATTTCCAGCACAATACTTCTTTTCCTCATATTTCATTTTTAATAAAATACAGCCTCTTTGAACTCCACAGACCTCACCATCTGTTACTCAATTTTCACTCCATAAAATTTTGCTGACATCTGTTTAATCAAAAATATTTTTATAGTCATGGAGAAATTTAGTTCAAACTTGGTATTATACTGTTCCTATATGCCAAATAGAAAATATGAAAATAATGAACAGGAATTTATGAGAGGGGAGAGGAAAACATTAAAATCAAGTCTGTTACTGCTTAGGGTACTGCTTGACTCTGGAAGTGGTAGCCCTGTCTTGCAGGTGGTGGAGCTCTGTATTTCCATAGCTTGCTGCTGTGCAGAGGTGTCCTGGGGCAACATGGGGCAACTTTCCCCAGCTTTGCCAAAGCTGGCTGTTCCCCCATGGCTGGAATTTTGGAGCAGCTGCTAGGCATGGGTTTGCAAAGCCAGAACTAAGTTTATCATGTTTTAAAAGCCTGTCTTCATTCCTTGCCCGGCCAGCCCTGTCTTTGCACGTTCTTCCTTTATTCACTTTATCCAGGTGAGGTAACTCACCCCTGCAAGCTTCTTCATGCTGTTGAAACTCTTCTCTCGAGCACAGTCAGGACACCTGCAAGACATTAATGAAGTAATAAAAGTAGGGAGCCAGATGGTGTTACTTGATTTATCTCCCTTTGGTTTTCTTATGCCCCCAGGGGGATACTCTCTCTGGTTTCATTGTTTTTCGAATGCACGTCATGTTGAAGTTTGTGGGTGCTATGTCACTATAATAGATGTAGTGCTAATTATTAGTAAGACCTTATTTTTATAAGGAAATGAGGCATATACAATTTCTATCTGTCAGCCTGTTTATTTGGTTATCTGTCAAGCTTGATCAGGAAATTTTCATCAGTATTGTGGTCTTGGCAGACCTTTCCCATCTCCCATATGGTGTAAAAAAACCCCATAATTTTCAAGCAATAATTAACTAACATTTGATAACCAAATAGCTATATATTTTTTCATTGTGTCTTTTGGTTACCATAGATTTTTTATCAATTACTTTGGTTTGTTAAGGCATGTTATGTTGTACCACATGTTCTTGATTTTGGAGAAGTATCAGAGCATTGTGGCTTTTCTGTTGTATATTTTCTCCATTGATATTGGGGTTGGTATATAGGTGAACTTTCTTTTCCAGAATGATTTAGCTGTTTACATCAGATTTATATTGTTTTGCATGCAAACTGAATTGATATTTACAGCTAAGTAATAAATTTAGAATATTGCTTTTTAATTGAATATTCAGCAGAATATTCTGATTATCTTGAATTTAATGATGAAAAGCAATGCTTCTTAAATTTTTCATACATATGTATTATTAAACTGAAAATGTTACATCATATTTTAAAATAATATTTTTTCTCTTTCCTAAAGTCTTTTTCAGGAAAATAAATAATAAATAAATAGAAAAATAATAGA
>KL274528.1:24433-43062 GCA_000699545.1 Podiceps cristatus | reverse complement strand
CCAGTCAACTGGGACCTCCCTGGTTAGCCAGCAATGATGATAAATGATGGACAGTGGCTTGGTGAGCACCTTGTTCAGTACCCTTGGGTGAATCCCCTTCAGCTCATAGACTTGTGAGCGTCTAAGTGGTGTAGCAGGCCACTGACCATTTCCCCTTGGATGGTGGGGGCTTCATTCTGCTCCCTGTCTCTGCCTTCCAGCTCAGTCGGCTGGGTACCCAGAGAACAACTGGGTTTACTATTAAAGACCGAGGCAAAGAAGGCATCAAGTGCCCCAGCCTTTTCCTTTGCCTTCCTTTTGTGGCTAATGTATTTACAGAAACACTGTTTGTTGTCTTATGGCAGAGGTCAGATTAAGTTCTAGCTGGGCTTTGGCCCTTCTAATTTTCTCCCTGCATAATCTTACAACATCTTTGTAGTCCTCCTGCATTGTCTGCTCTTTCTTCCAATGATCATAAACTCCTTTTCTTCCCGAGTTCCAGCCAAAGCTCTCTGTTCAGTCAGGCTCCTCTTCTTCACCACCAGCTCATCTTTTGGCACAGGGAGACAGCCTGCTCCTGGGCTTTTAAGACTACCTTCTTGAAGAATGTTCAGCCTTCCTGGACTCCTTTGCCCTCCAGGGCTGCCTCCCAAGGGACTCTGTCAACCAGTCTCCTAAACAGGCCAAATTCTGACCTTTGAAGTCCAAGTCCAAGTTCTGCTGACACCCCCCTCATTACTTCTCCAGAACTGGAAACAATCCTTTCATAATTGCTATGCCCTAGATGGCCTCCAACCATCACATCACCCACAAGACCTTCTCTGTACGCAAATGACAGGTCTAGCAGGGTGCCTTCCCTAGTTTTCTCCCTCACCAGCTGCGTCAGGAAGGTATTTTCCACACAGTCCAGGAACCTCCTAGACTGTTTCCTCTCTGCTGCCTTGTATTTCCAGCAGACATCTGTTAAGCTGAAGCCCTTCTCAAGAACAAGGGCTAGTGATTGTGAGACTTCTCACAGCTGCTTATAGAATATTTCATCTGCCTCTTCTGCCAAGTGTAGATGCACTTTAATTGGGCTATTGATCCTCCCACCTTTTGTGGGGAGAAGCTCTAATTCCCACGTGACCATTCTCAGGTGATTCCATGGTTTCTAACAGATCAATAACCCCTGTTTCTTTGCTGCCGTGTGGATCTCTGTCCCCTACCTCCACTGAGACAGCAGACTGAAGGATCTTGCCAGCATACTGTCCCTCAAACTGTTGCCCCCAGGCTTATCTCTAGTGATCCTGATTTTATCCCTTTCCCCTTTTAAATCTAGTTTAAACCTCTTTCAATGAAGTATTCTAATTCCTGTGAAAAGATTCTTTTCCCTTTCTGACATAGGTGTACCCTGCCTATCACCAGCCAGTCTGGTGTCATGTAAACCAATCCATGATAAAAAAATCCAAACGTCTGCTGGTGACACCAGGCTCAGAGCCAGGTGTTGATATGCTGGCTTTTCCTGTGTCTCCCCTCATCGTTCCCTGCAACTGGAAGGATAAAGAACACTATTTGTGCTCCAGATCCCTTAACCAGTCAGCCCAAGGCCCTGAAGTCTCTCTTGATTGCCTTCAGACTTCTTGTTGTCACTTTGTTGTTGCCTACCTGAAAAATCAATAATGGATAATAATCTGAGGTCTGTACCAGGGTAGGAAGGTTTCTTTTCACATCTTTAACCCAGGCCCCAGGGAGGCAGCAGGCTTCCCTAAGAAGTGGGTCTGGTCTGCCTTTTGTCCCCTTCAGAATGGAGTCTCCTATGACAATGACCCATCTTTTTTTCTTTATGGAAGCAATTTTGATGCAGGACACAGGCCGACGTAACCTCAGCAACACCTCCAAACTTGATGTACCATCATCCTCATTATTGTTTGGTTCCGCTTGCAGAGCCTCATCCCTATTATGCAAGGGCACCTGGGAGGTGGGGTAGTCACAGAGGAGAAGCTATTTAATGAAATGTATGAACACAATCTTCTTTTGGAAAAGCAAGAAGCAATTCCCAGCATTTGAGAAAAACACAGAAGTTGACACAAGTGATTTTAGTGTAACATAAGTGAGAAAAGTCCATCAATCCAGTGAAATGGGCTTGAAGGTCTCAAATCTATTCTCTCCTGTGCAGGGGTGTGTGTGCATTAAAAGACTGCATTTGAAGACTGTGATATTGCATTGGAGTAAATACAGTGTTAGAAGTATCCGTTAGAAGGATCTGGAGTTTGTCAGAGAAAGAAGAACTGAAAAAGAATAGAAAACGTGTTCACTTGTCTGTGCAGTTTATGCTGTTAAGTTCCTTTTCATAGTTCAGCCCCATGGCTTCAGCTAACAGCACAAATGACCATCCGCTGTCCCCTTCCTGTTTATCACACTCATTTGAAGCATTTCCCATAACCTAGTTTGACACTAACAGTCAAACAGACTTCAATAGAAAGAAGCGATAAGAAGACCTGGAGATGGAGAATGAAGAGGGTTACACAGAACTACATTTCAAAGCAAGGAAGAAAAGCTCCACTGCAGGTGAGCATATAAGCATTTATGCTCTGCTTTCAGACTTGTTCTATAAATAACAGATCTCTCCAGCTCTATTCAGATATCTTTGAGTTATCATAAAAAAAACCCCAAATCTGCCAAAATTTTAGTTGGTGTTACTGAAGTTTCCAATGATATATGGCAGCATCCAGAGCAATATGATGGATAGCAGATAAAATGCAGTACTAATAGTACCACCAGGCTTGGAGTACCAGTGCTGACAGTCCCAGGACAAAATGGAGACCAGGAGATAGAGGCGTATGAGGAAAACATGAGGCAGGAGTTGTCAGCAAGTTTGGCAGTGCTCACTAGCCATTTAAGTTTTCTAGAGGGTTTTTTTGTTTTGCTTTGTTTTGTTTTCAGGAATCACAGCTAAGAAGAATTTAATTTAAATGAAAACTGTAAGATAGTAACTTATTGTCCAGTAAGGTTTTTCAACAACTTCTGGGGATTTTATCAAAAGTATCAGGAGCAGCAAGGGAGAAAGTACAAAGATATATGCCGGAAGGCTTTCAAGTTCACCCTTGCTAACCTTTATTTCTTTTGAGTGTCCCAGGGAAGAACTTCTCAGATCATAAATACCAAGTCCTCAGAGCAATTAGATACCTAGTTTCCAAACAGTTAATTAGCTGGCATGATCAGTTTCTGAGAAATCCTGGCTGCACATTTATGTATGAGCAATTTTTAACAGGAAAAAAGCAAGACCCAACTTCCGTTACTCAGTACGGCAGGATAAATTGTGTGCAATTTTATTGATGTAAATTGTGCCAGTTTGCCTATTGTTACAACAACTTGGCTGAGAGCCTGTTCCCATCTGCAGTAAAAGCAGAGAACCAGGAAAACTGAGAAAACTGTTCATAAAAGCTAATATTTATTTAACCAAAAATTTTCAATTATCTTTAAAATGTTTGACAAAGTGCACAAAAACATTACTATAATTGAGTATTTCCATTTAAAAGAAGCAGAAAATCAGATAAAGCGTACGTGGTACAGATTCCATTTAAAAGAAGCAGAAAATCAGATAAAGTGTACGTGGTACATACAGAGAATAATACATGACCACAAATGCGCAGAGCACACGTTGACAAAGCTGGACTTAAAATGCTCAAGCTGGGTTTAAAATGCTCTGTCTTCATTGTGGAGCTGCATGATTGGGTAGCATGACAAGACAGGGCAGCAGAAAGACTTCAGGGAGCAACTGAAGAGAACAGTACTTTCATTTAGCTTGTAAAACGGTACATACAGAGAATAATACATGACCACAAATGCGCAGAGCACACGTTGACAAAGCTGGACTTAAAATGCTCAAGCTGGGTTTAAAATGCTCTGTCTTCATTGTGGAGCTGCATGATTGGGTAGCATGACAAGACAGGGCAGCAGAAAGACTTCAGGGAGCAACTGAAGAGAACAGTACTTTCATTTAGCTTGTAAAACAATGCACTGGAAGCTGAGGGAAAGGTGTGTTAGCTAGCTCTAGAGCAGAGACAGGCTACTCAAGGTGGCACGACATACATATGGAATACAGCAGCATATTCACTGGAAGGGTTAGAAATGGTGGCAATGTCTCATCAGCATAATCAAGTGCAATATCTGTGCCAGTTCACGTAGTACAGAAGGAAGACCAAAACGCAGAGCTCCCCTTCCCCCTTGCAGTCCCATCTGGTCTTGCCAGTGGTGCAAGCTGCAGAGCTGTCTTGAGAAACTGAGCAAACGCTGAGCTGTTAGCCCGTGCTGTGCTGTCAGTGCTGTGGTATTGCTGCTACCAGAGCTCACCTTGGGTAGCTAAGAGCTAACATGAGTATTTACACAGGTCATCATTACTGTTTTGCTTACAGTCTAGCCATTCTGCAAATCACAGCACAGTTCAAATCAGACCTCCGATATCCTAATTGACTTTTTTATGTCGAAATCACTGCATAGCACCCAAAGGATAAAGGAAAACGCACAGATGCTTAACCATAATATCTTGCATAGCTAGCGAAAGGTAGCGCATTTCTGTTTACATATACTTGCCATCTAAGTAGGGTGGCAATACAAAAACAGTGGGGATTAGCTCTTTGAAAATTTGAAGAAGACTAGTCACAGATACGACACTTCCCAAGTAAGTATGATTGAATAGACAAATGAAGAAAAAAGAGGTTTGACCCCTGTGCAAAACGATGATAGACAGAAATGAGACATGAAGCGAAAGTGTTAGTAGAAATGCGTTTATCATGTAGCGCAGAGTTCAAGTCATTTGAAATAAGACACCTTTTTTTAAATAATAGTGTAGAAGCAAAGAACTTTTCAAACAGTATCTGATCTGGATTACCAGCATTTGAAATGTAATGGCTTTTAAAGAATGCTTCCATGGGTTACTTCCTGTTCTTATTTGCTAGTCAGAGAACAAGTTCTCTTCAAGGTATAACATTTTGGCACCCTGTTTTCTCTTCCAAGAACAGCCATTTCCATGAATTGGGAAATCATCCTTCTGTTATTCTTTGACTTTATTCCTGGGTCCTAACTCATGGAAAGCTCGCATGAAAATCTTTTTTACCCATGAAGTTTGGACAAAAGAGAACAGTGCATTATGCCTTGGTCTTCCTAGAAGAACACTCACAAAGTACTTCCTGAAAACACGAATGTTAGAAAGCTAGGGAGGAAGATTAACATGACATTTCCTGCATAGCTGGACAACTTCTAACTGCTCTCTTCCCACCTCCAAGGAATCCTTTGAGGTATCATAGAACATCTTTTATGGTTTAGCTATTTTAAAGAGCTTTGCTGTATTGCAGCCTACATTAACTATATCAACACCCTTTCCAAGAACACACTGAAAACCTGCTGGAATTTGTCCGGTGGAGAGCTCCCGAGATAGTGAGTGAGCGGGAGAATTGACACAGGAGAAGAGGCTGAGACTTGGCTTTGTGCAGCCCTAAGAAGTGAAGGCTGAAGGAAGTCTTTAACTACTGAATGGGAGGGTGTAGAGAAGACAGAACAAAATTCTTCTTGAAGGTGCACATTGAAAGACACAAGTTTGAAAATGGAAAACTACAATTTGATACAAGAAAATTTTTCTTACTCTGGCAGTGGCCAAACACTAGGACAGGATTCCCCATCCTTGGGGATATTTAGAAATTGGCAAAGCCCTGAGAAACCTGCTGTAACCTGGCCCACCTGAAGCAGGAGTCTGGACTAGATGGTCTCCTGACATTCCTTCCAGCCTACATAGTCCTGTGATTCTATGTCAAGATATGTAGAAATCCTGAAAAACAGTGAGTGAGCAAACAGAAGCAGCAGGTTTCACTAGGAAGTGGTATGACAGGAGTGTGACAGCCCTACAAGAATAAATTTTAAGATTGCTGGGTAATATTGAGAAGGAAGATTCACCATGACTGCATTTCCAGGTTTTTCTGGTTCTAATTAAAAGTAATTTATTTGAATTGCAAGGGAGCTTATTTTTGCATCTCTATTCATGGACCTTAATCAAGCATCCAGTCTGCAAGGAAGCCCTGTGTAATGCACTGCTAATTGGTGGGTCCTTGAGTTAGAGTTTAATTTTCACAGAATCTACCGGTCCTTTCTTGATTGATAGTGTTGGTATTCATAGCCCTAGAATCTCATTTTTGTTCTTACTTGTTAGATACATCTCTGCCTCTGCAACTGTTAGCAACTTCACTAAGGTTTTCTTTAGCAATGTTTATTAAGTGCTTGCTGTGACATCTAACAGTCTTCATGATATCTATGACATCTCCCTGCTATGAAAAAACAGAAACTGTTCAGTAGCCACTCAAAGCATCAAATGAACTGGCAAACAGTGAAGGTAGCATGAGAAAATACAAGCCTCCAAATAGTTTTCATAAATGAAAGTTTATTAGAAGCATGAACCACTTCATATGCAGGAGGCAACCAGAAAGGAAAAAACAACTGTGACAAAGCACAGAGCAAAGTGATGGTGATGGATGGTATATCTGAAAGACCTCTAGAGAAGCTCAGATTTATGTCCTGGGTAGCAATTCATGCTGTGTTTGTAAAACCCTCTTATTTCTTTCAGAACTTCCCTCTAATTCTTCAGGCTTGCGATATCTTGCTGCTCTCTCAGGATTTCTGAATGTTGTATTTCTGGGAGCTGTGATCACATTAATTCATCAATGTGAGTGACCAAGTGTAATGTTTTGCTTTCATTCCTGTGAAATTGTCAGTTATCAATCCTTAACTTAAACAAGTTTTGCAAACAAAATTTTTTGATAAGGTGACAAGACCACTCATGCTTTCTATTATTGTGTTTCTGATGAAGGTGGGAGGGAGTCACCAGTATTTCGGGGCTATGGATCTGCAGAAGGTCAGTGGCTTTCAGAGGACCATTGCATATTCAGGGCATATGAAGAGGGCTGGAGTCATTCTCACTTTCCAGTCCCCCAATCTGGGAGTTCCTCCTATTTCTTTACAAAATTGAACAGACCACCAAGGTTTCTAGCCAAAGCATCCATCCATCCATCAATTTGGAAAAACTCTTAGTAATGAAACAGTACTCACTCCAGGTATATGGTACAGCTGGAACCCCTGCTATCTCCTCCTCCCCTCGTCCTCACAGCCAGTCTCCACCTCCTGGTGCCCTGCTTTGCTTACCTTAAGTCTCAGCCAGTCCTCCCTGGTGTGTACAATGGGAAACTGAGCTGGGCTTCAGGGATGAGTGAGATAGGAGACTGGAAGACAGTACACATAGTTGGAAAAGACCTCTCTAAGCAGAAATAAA
This sequence comes from Podiceps cristatus, assembly GCA_000699545.1. Classification (NCBI taxonomy): domain Eukaryota; kingdom Metazoa; phylum Chordata; class Aves; order Podicipediformes; family Podicipedidae; genus Podiceps; species Podiceps cristatus. Next base: position 35,789 of record KL274528.1, on the reverse strand, counting down.
AATGTGTGCCTCTAAGTTTATAAAAGTGGCCTTTGCATTGTCCACAGAATTTGTGCATAAGCACTGGGTCATTGTATGCACAGCATTGTACAGAGCTTACCTATACAGCACAGATGTGTGCCATTATCCCTGAGCATCTAAACTTAGAGGTCAGAGAGAAATGGTTGCAGTTGCCCTGGTCAAACAAGCCGAACAAGCTTTTAGTTTGCCATCAACAAGTATCTGAATATTGATCAAGGAGTCTAACCTTTTAGTTTCCTCCTTTAGAAAATCCTTTTAGTTTCCTCCTTTAGAAAATCTTGACCTGGTAGTCCCAATGTTCAGCCTGCTTCTGGACATCAAAATTACTTTGCATATCAAAATCACTTGAGAACACAGGAGAGAATGAGAATTCAGAAGCACTTCTGGGCATAAGTATCCTGCAAAGTCATCTGTTCTCCCTTTCTCTGGATGTGAGGCCTGCCCACAACAACCCACACCTACACATCAACCCATTCTTTTCTGAAATAAACTCAATACAAATTTCAGGAATTGGAAGGCACAACCATGTTATTTGAAAGACAACTGTTGCACAGTATGTTGTCAAAAGCATGAGGATAATGGACTCTACACTGTCTTTGTGAAGTCAGTCACCTCATATATTTGTTTAATGTATGTGATTTGGATGCTGAATTCTCCACCTACCATTTACAGGAGAGCTGGAAGGACAAATGAGCAATTTGAGTTTCCACTTAAAACTCCTTTTATTTTCCATGGAAAAATACTATGGAGTTTCTATACAGTTCACTTGAGAGCTTAACATTAAAATGTTGGAGATTCTTGTCCAGGTGACTTGCTATCAAGTGACATGTGGAAGCCCAGACAAAACCTTTCTGAAAGTGACAGTATCTTTGAGGAAGATCTTCACGGAAAAAACTTACTGACTACATTAAAGGAAAGCTTATGCATGCATACAAATGGTAAGGAAATAAAGTCTTGCTCATAGTAGCATAAATGGTTTGAAGATCTTGAAAAGATTAATATAAAAATAAACACCTGCACAAAGGAATTAACATTTAGATACCAGAAGAAGCATGTTTATCTTGATGATGTATAAAGTGATCTATTTTAGAGTTCCTTGAAAATTTTACTTTAGGCAAAATAAAAGAAAAAAAAAAAAAAAAAGAGAGCGGTGTTACTGAAGGCCTTTGCTATTTCTCCATGGATGCCATTGAATGGTACTACTTCCAGTGATTTCAGCAGAGTTCGGATTTTATCCATGGCTTTTACCCAAATTATTATATAAAATATTTAGTACAATTATCTACAGTTCTGAAATTATTTAAAGGCACAGAGTGATCCCTAATGAAAGAATGACTACCTTTATTACCATTGTAAAGCAGGGACAATGTATGTGCCTTCTTAAATTGAGCTATAATGTCACAATTTCTGCCTTGTCCCTGGTTTAAATTTTCTTTACTCTTTTATTCAAAAGCCATAGAAAAAGCAGGAGCCAGTAATAGGTATATCAGTTGTAAAAAAACCCCAAAGTGACAAAAATCCCTTCATCCCAAACTCTTCACAGGCTCCAGATGTGAACTCTGCCCCATTGGCTGGAGGCTGCATTACGGGAGATGTTACTTCTACTCAGAAACTCGTGACACTTGGGAGAACAGCAAAAAGTATTGCTCAGGAAAAAAATCTGAGCTCCTGGTTATAGAGGATGAGACTGAAATGGTAAGCCTGTAAGGCTCTCTGTGGTTTAAACATTCTTTTTACTTCACATTGTGAATCCATATATCAAAGTATAGCTTCCCATGTATTTTTAGAAGCCATTTCTCATCTAGAGATGCTCATAAAATGCATTGTTGGCAGAAAGTGCTCTGAAGATTAGCTTCTGCATGTTAAGAAACATTTGTATTAAACAGATGACCAATAACCTACATTTAATTCAGATCGGTGCAATGATATACCTAGAGATTATCTCTACAAGAAGCAGCTGGTATTTGAAGCATTCTTGCATGTTTTATTCCAAATCAAATCTGTTCAGAGCTAAGCTGTCAGAGGCTGTTGCTTTTCTTTGGAGGATGGAGCTGTTTCTCTGTACTTTGAACGTTCTTAAGTGTCAGTACCAGGTCTGTGGCAATAGAAAAAAACATTTCTGTGGATCAAATCCTAACCTGTACCGTGTCTCTTTTGTGCTCCTGGTTTTGCTTCAAGGTGACCAGGTTCAGAGAGTCACTTCTAGACCACCCAGGAGGGTGAGATGGCAAAAAGATCACCTCCCTTACTCGTAGGGGGAGAAAGAGGAGATAGCTTCAGCTCCCATAATTCAGATTGGAGCGATCCTCATCTAAAATGTGCCAGTAGAATTGGCCTGGGGCCAGCAAGGAGCCAAAGGTTAGCTCCTTGGTTGCTGTACTCACTATCATTAGCCATGGTAATGGGTGTAGTTGAGAATCTGAAATAATTGCCATGTGGGTTGGTTTGTTTGTTTTGGGTGGGTTTTTTTATGTTTAGTTGGTTGGTTTGGTTTGGGTTTTGTTTGGTTTGGTTTTTTCCTGATGTTTTTTTTGTTTGGTTGGGTTTTGTTGTGGGTTTTGGGGGTTTTTTGTTTGTTGTGGTTTGTTTTTTTTTCCTTCTCCACTTCTTGGAAACATCCTCTGGAATTTTTGGGTATGAAAGCCTTGCTTGTTTTAAAATATTAATTACAACTATATGTTTCTGGTGCTGGAATTTTATGAAGTGTCATTATTATGAGAGTTCAAAGACATACCTTTCTCTAGGATTTCTTAAACAAACTGAAGGATAAAGACATTGGCTTTGTTTGGACTGGATTAAGCTTTGATGAGGAGGAAGGAAGATGGGTATGGCTCAAAGATCCCAAACATCCTGGGTACAGGTAGGTTCATTCTGGAGACAATCTCTGTTGGCTTCTGTGATGTGTTCTCCACTCACCATGCCTGGACTATTCAGCCACTAGACCATGAGAAAATACTAGTAAGATATCGGGGCCCATACTCCAGTTAGGCAGCCTATTCTGATTTTTCTCAGTACGGAATTCCAATCAAAACATGCAGTTGAAAAGTGAAATTCCTTGACAGCCCTCAGAAAAGAACCTAATTTTATTAGGAGGTGCCTATGCTGTGTAAGCTTTTTACTTCCAGCTATATAACGAGTAGGGAAACAGGGAAAGGGTGAAGCTTACTAAACAAATAAAACCTGCCTGTATGTCAGAGAAGCAAAAGAATGACAGCATAAAGACACTTCATGGTTTCAGTCTTTGTATATGCAAACAAGTTTTTTCAATGATCTTCATATCTATGTGTTGTTTGGCTCTTGCAGTTTTACAATAAAAGGAAGGAAGAATGAAGAAAAATGTGCTGCCTATAAGTTGACAGAAATGCATGCTGATAGCTGCCACTCCTTGTACAAGTGGATTTGCAAGAAGAGTGCAGTCCTTCTGGGTATCTAAGATATTGTAAAGTGAAAGTGAATAGGGTCTCTGTAGGATCTCTGAAGGTTTACAGTAGGTAGGATATGTGATGTAAAATGAAAGGGAAACTGTTGACCTGAATTGTGATGAATCAATGCATTGTGATTCTGTTTGTGATTAAAATCCAGGAAGATTTCAGGATTGTGTCTCTCTTCTTTTCAGGGTGATGGTATAAAATCTATGTGTCTTTGTGCATGCTGATGCTACTAAAATAAGAAGCTTACTAATTTTAAGTAGGTTATAGAGTCTAAGAGTTGTGTAAACCACAAGTAAAATGAAGGGATTTTTACCAGCCTGGCAATTAGATCACACAGCAGGCAAAAAGTTGCTATTGCTACTTACAACAAGAGGTGAAGAGGTGATAATCAATGCTATGCACTTAAACAAGCCTGCAAATCTCACCAGTGGAGGTCCAATATGGGAAGATAGCATAGCTCTACACTAGAGAAACTTAAGATCTAGTATTTTTTAAAAAAGCTTAATTTTGTGTACGTCATTCAGTGTTACAGAATTTGGCACTTAAAAAACCCATAAATACCTGTTCAATTTGGATGTGAGATTTAGTTACCTGATATGACGTCTTTGTTCTATTACCATGCTAGAAATGGCAAAATCATATTGATGGGGCTACAGGGCTATAATCCTTCCTTTTGTTAGTCCACTTCACAGACACCTTTTACAAGCCAAAAACGGATGTTGCAACCCTTCTACATCTTGAGGCTGCGGATCAGGATGAGGCAGCAGATCTCATTTGTATTTGCTCTTTTCTGTCTGATCTTACCTTGAGATTAACTTGTACTGGTCTGAGGGTAATCTTCATTGTTATGAAGAACATACCATAACATACTTGACATTTGATTTGAATTTAAGAAGCCATTTCATACAAAGGTGGGGGGGATTGTTTGTTTGTTTAAAGGATCTGCTTTTGGGGCCACGACTCTTAATTATTCTGGGATCTGATGAGCAGTAATCATTATTTCTTCCTTAACAACTCAGTCTGACTCTGGTTGTATATTTCTTCTTCTTTCCCTTCTGTTTGTCCATATTATGTTTTTACAGTAATCCAGGTAGTGATGAGTGATACAGGAATCACTTTGAACACTGGCAGAACCTCAGCATCAGAGGCATGAGGACATTTAGCTGTATACTTCTCTGTGGAAGGGTCACTATCTCAATCAAACCATTAATCACTGTCAGCATCATCATGAGATGGTGCTTTGGTAAGAGCTGTGTCCATCCCTTGCTTTGCACATAATGTTGCTCTGCAGCTTCAATCCCTTCTAGAGTTTTACTTTCTCAGTGTTTTAACTCAACAGGCTCCTATTTCAGAATTTAATTTCTTGCCTCTGCTTTTGCAGTTTGAGTTTCCTGTATAGCCAATTGTTGACTGACAACATTGCCCATATGCTGTCTCATTTCATCTCTTTATAGGAAAGTTTTGGTGTTAACACTTTAAAGTTTGCAAACTTTTGGTTTGCTAGACAACTGCTGTTACAGCTAAACCAAACTAAAATCAGCTCAGGCCAAGACAAGGGCAATCCTACAAGGGTGGCTCAAAGCCTGTCATTTTTTCCTAGTAATGTGAAAATCATATTTACTGGGCTATAGGGCTGCCTTGTGGTTCTTTTCTATGTTCTCTCACAGCCTTTCTGCAGAAGAGTGACTAGGCCTTCCCTATGGATATAATCTGAATATTGTATGGATATCAATCAAAAGTGGTTCAAAGGTGTATGGAGAATTGCAATCTGAATGCTTGCTCTTGCTATTTCTGCATCATGTGCTTTAACCTCTTGAATGCCATTCAAGTTCTTCTTTGACATACAAATTCATCAGTATTTTCAAGTGTAGTGTCAACTGACTGGTACACTTGCAAAGTGAAATAACAGTTGTATCAGGATATCCAGCCAAGCCTGGAGAGCTCATCAGCTTCTTCACTTTCACTGCTCTGTTAATTTTGCTGGAGCACAGCAGGCACACTTATGTACAATGAAACATGCTGAATAAATGTGCTGTATCCAGCAAGAAATACTAGTTGCCTGTCAACAGAAAAGTTCATGTAACTAACCAAATATTACTGGCAAATGTGCAAAATAAACAAGCTAAATAACAGATAAATGAAAGATTATCACCTCAGGGTATAGTTTGTTGCTGTTACAGGCTTTTGATCACATTATGTACACAGCATTTCAAACAGAAATGCAATCAGTTTGGCTGTGCCCAGTAAACCACAAGAAAACAGTTTTCCCATAGATGTAGGGTAATAGAGATCCCTCTGACCACTAGATTTTTATGCTGAAACCACAAAGTCAAGTTAAGGAGTCCTGATCCTTTAGGATTTTAACATCATGAGCTGCGCTTCCCTGTGGAACACCATGCACTTTCTCCCCAGTCATTGATTTCTAGCTCTAGAGCCCATGCGGTCAGCCTTATAGTTCATAGTAAACTGTTAACTTGCTGGGTAACCCTGCACAGTTTTACACGGTGAATTTGTAGGGAGCTAATCTTGCGTATAAAACCAACCAAGATCCAGGCTTTACTGCTGAAACTCCTCCAGGGGCCGAGTTCATCTTCTCCTCCCTGTTCTGCGCCAGCCCAGGTAAAACACTGCAGTTCTGCTGACTTTGACTCCTGGTGACTGAGAACTGGGCCACTACCTCATATTGGGTGTGGTAAGGTCACATATTATATTCCTCTTCTTCAAGGCATTTTTGTCACCATTTATATTCTGGGGTTTAAACTGTTTCCTCCTGTCAAACAAAAATATACTTACTTAAACTTCATACAGCATATTATGGAAAATATAAAAAGCAACACCTTAATGGATTCCTAGCTAGTTCTTATTAAAAAAATCTATAAAGACTAAGGCACAGTGTCCACTTCCCACAGAATCACTCAAGTGAAAGCTGAGAACAAATTCCTTAGCTTCATGTAAGTGGGTCCCAGGATGAATAAGCACTGATGCTCCACAGAGCTGTAGCTGAAAGAATTAGCTTTTGAATCTTGAAAATGTGTTCAAGAAAAATTCATTCATGGTTGCATTTCTGTCTCCTGAAGGAAAATGTAAAGATTGTAGTTGTGTATTTGTAGTTGTAAAGAAATGACGCTAGAGAGCACTGCAAGTTTTGCAGAGGGAAATGCTCATTGTACTCTCATTTCTTCCCTAAACTGGGCTGAAAAACACATAGTAAGTAAAAGCTGGACACCCTAGAAGGGACCTCCCGGTCTGATGTTGGCCATATCATAGAATTGTAGGGGTTGGAAGGGACCTCGAGAGATCATCGGGTCCGACCCCCCTGCCAAAGCAGGCTCCCTAGGACATAGCACTGAGATAGGCGTCCAGGCGGGTGATGCCTCTGTGCCTCCATGCCTCTGTGCTCCTTTAAACTACTAGAGGAAAAAAAAAAACCAAAACCAGAATCATAAAACCATCAAATAGATCAGTGTAGAAGGGTCCTCCAGAAGTCTCTAGTCCAACCTCATAGCAGGGCTAACTTCAAAACTAGATGATGTCACTCAGGCAGCTCTCTTGTCTCTGTGGGTTTTAGCCAAGAACAGCTATCACACAGCTTCTCTGGGCACCTGTTCCAGTGCTGTACCACTCTCACGGAGGAAGAAATTTTTCCTTCCCATTGCCTATTTTGCACATCTGAGAAGATCTGGCTCCAACTTCTGTTCTGGATGGTGGCAAACTAGACCCTCTCCCCCTTAATATTCCCTTCTCCAGGCTGTCTGGACCTTGATTCTGGCACCCAGTCACCACCTTAGTGGTTCTTCACAGGGTTTGCACCAGATCATCAACATCTCTCTTGAAATAGGATGCTGAAAAGGAGACATGGTAGTCCAGCTGTGGCTTCATGACTGAGTTGAACAAAGTGAAATAAGCATTTGATAGCTATGCTCTTTTTTTTTTTTTTTTTTTTTTTTTTTTTTTTTCCCCCAGTGCAGACCTTCCTTACGCACTTGGCTTTTCTTGGCATAGGGGCACACTGCTTATCTATTGCTCAGCATGCTTTACTGCATGGAGTACGGTGCTTGCTTTCTGTGTTCAGATATCTAATCACAGGTTTTTTCTGTGTTCTGGTATTTGTTCTAGGCTTAATAGTATTATGTGTTATATAAGTATGTATACTTTCATACTCTTTCTAAGAGATTGTTAAACACTAATAGGCCATTTCCTTGTTTGCTGGTGCAGAACTATCCTATCGCGATGAGATCTCAGTCAGATCTCATCTGTCCCAATGATTGCAGCATATCCAGAGATACTTGCAGAGGGGGAAGCACTCAGCTGTCCTGTCTTGGAATTTATATTGTAAGCTGATTCTGTCTTTGTAGCTAATGGAGAGAGAGGCAGTTCCAGGGGGCTCCTTATCTCAGACACAAAGTTAGAATGTGGTAAATCTCCCACTGGACTGTCGAGCTGCTTTTGCTTAACTGCAGGAGATGTTAACACAGTTATTCTAACACAGGAGTAACTCAGATCACTAGACTTAGGCAAGATGCTCCCATACACTCTTGCTCATTGCTGCAGACTGGGGAGGGTTAGCATAGATACCACTGACACAATATGTATATTGTGATTCAGCAATGCTATTACTTCTTATAGATACATTTGCCCCTATCATTTGCAGATATTAGGAATTTTATCCTAAATGTAGCTCAGTGGCCAATCTAAAATGTTTGTAAAGCTGCTCAATGGATACTAATTCCAGTATCTTCTGGAAGAATCATAAGCTGTGTGTGATCTAGCCACCTCTTGTCCATTCAATCAACACAACTTATAGATGGTCAGGCTTTTACAACAGCCTTGCTTCCAGTTTCATAAGCAGAAAGATTATCGCCAAAAAGCACTGTGACAATAAATAAGTATGTTAAGGGCCAAGGAATGTCTAACTCTGCTTCTAAGTGCATTTTCAGAAAGTGCAAGCTCTGGAATACATGGGAAGAAGGAAACTGATGTATCTGGATTCAGGTCTTACAATTTGTGAAGCATCATCCATGCTGCATACATGATGCATCAATAATCAGCCTGGCTTCCTGAAAAGGGTGTTGTGCTGAGGGACAGGAGTGCTGAGCAGTCTCCCAGCCTCTGCCACTGGCCTCTGAGTGAGCTTGGGCAAGTCCTTTTACTTTTGTCATTCCAACTGTTTCTTAGGAATAGCGACATGCCCTTCTTTGCTAAGTGCTCTCAGACCCACAGGTTAAAATGCTACCCAAAAGATAACACTTTATGATACCTAAGGGTAAGACACAGGAGCTCTACTAGACCTGAAGGAAGGCAGTCTATGTCTGTATGGCAGAACAGAGTACATTGTGGACGGCCTAAACAAATACACTTCAACCTGTAAGTCCATACGGTGCAGTGCTGCACTGTGCCGAGGACGTACCCAGCACAGTGTGTTACAGCATGTTCGCATCACACCAGGACGTGTTGATTCAACCACAGTGCTGTGGTCATGCCAGATGATCTGCAACTGTACCAGCACCTCTGCTATATCTCACCTTGCAGAGGTGTTGTCTGTTGCCCAAAGCACTGGATGTTGTTCAGTACACATATGGTGTGCAGAGACACATCACTTTTCCCCCACCGGTCATTTTTCAAGTCACAGATACAGGGTTCCAGAAGACGAGGACATACCTTATATCATCACCAAGAACATGCTATCTATGGAAGTAGTCCCAGCAGGCTCACTGCTTCAGTCCTTTGAAGGAAAACTAACTCAGTACGTGAGAGTGCAAGAAAGGAGAGCAAGCAATATGTCAGTGTGCTGAAAGGGGTGTTCACCAGCTCCTTCATGACACACCATCACCAAGCTGCTCAGGAGACTGAACACATTCGCCCACTTACATATTCACCCCGCCACTGCTTAGCATTGAAACCTGCATGCAAGGGAACACATGGCACTAGGAATAAATAATCTGCACAGCAACATCTTTGGGAATTATCCTGAAGTTCAAAAACAGTTGACATGCCCCAAAAGACCTCAAAATTCTGCATAGGAAAAAACCCTGTCTCACGAGCTTCTAACCCTGTTTGCTTCCCGCCTGCTCCAAGTCCCACCTACTGAACATGAGGCTGCTAGCATGGAAATATTCAGCTTGCAATCCATAGGCACTGCTGGTTCACTGAGCTCTTTTTTCTTTTATTTTTTTTTTTTCTTTTTTCTTGGTAAATGGTTTGCTCTGTTTAGATGACTTTTTTTTTTTTTTTTTTTTTTTTTTTTTTTCTGCAGTGTGGGATAACAATGCACAGACTTTCATTTATGGCAGGAAGTGCCTTTGGTTGTAGCCCTAGCTCTGATCATGTCTCCTGTGTGCTGCTCTTGCACCTCATTGTACATACAGGCTCTGCTGTGAGACAGGGTTTAGCACTGAAATCCAAACTGGAGATTAACTCATGGGATTCGCTCCATCTAGCTTGGAAGTCTCTGTGTTGCAGCTCAGCCTTCAGGAAGTGGAAAGGTCCATTTTGTTGTCAGAGCAGCAGTTCAAGTTCTTCAAAATGTGCACCACAAGGCAGCTGGAGCCCTGGGCTGAGCTGCCTGTTCTGTGGCAGAAGGTGTTGAATTCTGCTATGCAGCCCACACCACTGTTTTCAGTCTACTTTTGCCTTTGCACGCAACAAAGGACACATTGTCATACCCACAGAAGGGGTGTCACCTGTGGTTGTTATCACATTTACTCTGTGCGTGACTGGAACCAGTAACGGTGCTAACACCACAACATTACTAAGCGACGTTACTCAGGCATGACGATTAGAAGTGGAGCGTCTATGTGCAATCTGAAGCACACGTCAAGGTGGGGAAGAAAGTGAACTCACATTCATTTGCCTACCTCAACAGAACCACGGAAGTTCCAGGTTGCCGAACTCTAAATAACGTGCAGAGGAATCCTAGACAACAACCCCGCCATCTTTCCTTGCAGGTGTTGCAATAAAATCCAAACTGCCAGATATCTCCGTGCTCTGTCAAACAGTCTGAAAACTGGAGGGTAAAATATCACTCTCCCGTCCCTCAGCAGGGGCTGGAGTAGAGTCCTCGAGAGGTCCCTTCCTCCCCAGATGACTCTCTGGACCTGCGATATACAGGCCAGCCATGCTGCTTAGCCCTGGAGATTTGGCTCATTGATATGAGTGGAACTGCCATCCCCAGACACACAGGCAGGAAACAGGCTCTCCATTGGCTTTATTGGCAGTGGCTCATTTTGCTAACAAATATCTCTTGGTTCTGATGGCCTTTTCCTACAACAGCCTGGATTTTTTCTTCTGAAAGTGCTAATGGCACTGAGAGATCAGTGGGTCAGACTTGGTGATCCACATCTGGGTATACATAAATAAAGCTAGAATTTAAAACTAAAGCAAAGAAAATAATGAAAATACTTACAGAGCTAAAATTAACACTAAAGAAAATACTTATCAAATGAAAATTTTGTAGCAGTGCAATATCCATTTTAAAAGTAAGAAAAAATAATAGCTTTCCAGTAGGATAGAAAGAATTCAAGAAAAATGCCTTACAAAGGCTTCTACTCATATTCCTTCTAGAAATTAAAATTCACCTTCCTTTTATTATCAGTCATAAGAGTGAGCGCAGCACATAAACTTGAAATCTAAAAAGAGACACGCTTATGGATATTTTGTAAGTTTGCTCTGGAAAATAACTGCCTGCATTCGTAATTTTCTTCAGGTAAGTGAGAATCTGATAGGCCACAAAGGACATAATTAATTGCCTGTTCTGCACTGCCCACTTACTGAGATTGCTCTTGTGTCTGAAAAGGTGTTTTTCAGAAGAAAAGGGAGAAGAGGAGAGGAGAGGAGAGGAGAGGAGAGGAGAGGAGAGGAGAGGAGAGGATTGGTGGCACTCCTGTCAATGTCAAGTAGCCACACTC
>KL274528.1:0-24402 GCA_000699545.1 Podiceps cristatus | reverse complement strand
TTTCAAAAGGAGCGGGACCAGCAGGCCAAGGGAGGTGATTCTGCCCCTCTACTCCACTCTGATGAGACCCCACCTGGAGTCTCATGTCCAGCTCTGGACCCCTCAGCACAAGGACATGAACCTGTTGGAGTGGGTCCAGGGGAGAGCCACAGAAATGATCCGAGGGCTGGAGCACTGCTCCTATGAAGACAGGCTGAGAGAGTTGGGGCTGTTCAGCCTGGAGAAGGCTGTGGGGAGAACTTATAGCAGCCTTCCAGTACCTAAAGGGGGATAAAAGAAAGCAGGAGCGGGACTTTTTAGAAGGGTGTGGAGTGATAGGATGAGGGGCAATGGCTTTAAACTGAAAGAGGGTAGATTTGGATTAGATATTAGGAAGAAATTCTTCACTCTGAGGGTGATGAGATACTGGAACAGGTTGCCCAGAGCAGCTGTGGCTGCCCCATCCCTGGAAGTGTTCAAGGCCAGGTTGGATGGGGCTCTGAGCAACCTGGGCTAGTGGGAGGTGTCCCTGCCCATGGCAGTGGGTTGGAACTGGATGATCTTTAAAGTCCCTTCCAACCCAAACCATTCTATGATTCTATGCTCCCTTAAAATAGAAACACTGTTTTTTTCCACTAGCTCAAAAAGACCCATGCTTACATCGACTATGCGTGATTACATCTTGATGGTTTTGAATCATTTAGGAGGGAGTGATGTGTGAAAAGACTGCTTAGGTGTATATGCAGAGATGGAAAGAAAGACCGAGAGTTCAAGCAATCTGTTTGGCCTTCTACCCCTCATTTATGGACTAAAGTTTACAAAAAAAACCAACCCAAAAACACAAATAAGGACAGTGTGTTTTGGTTTGGAGTTGTTTTTTGGTTGTTTTGGGGGGGGTTGGTTGGTTGGGTTTGGTGTTTTGAGGGTTTTGTGTGTGTGTGCTTTGTTTCCATTCCAGAGCCCAAATATCCTGTTGTAAAGGATGGTGAGAAGTTCAGGGGGAAGCAATGGAAACTGATTCAATCAGAGGACAAAAGTTTTGTTTCATGTTAGGACCAGTCATATGGCTGGTTTGTAGGTTGGCATGAAACAAACCTTATCAGTATACAGTTAACAGGACCCACGTCTGCATACTGATCATTTTGCGGCTGATGATAGAGCAACAATGATTTAGATATATTGCATATAAATTGTACCTGAATGGCACCTTTGAGTAATCTGTTCCATGACTATCATAGGTTCATTTTTTTCCCTAAACCTTTGTTGTTTCTCTACTTAATACTGTTACCAATGTTGAAAGCAGGAAGGGAAAAGATCAGTAATATAAGATCACAAACCCAATCTTTTTTCATTTTAGTGTGTTGTAAGTCCCATTGAATGTAAAAGAAAAGGCAAATAGGTGATATCACAGAATACAAACATTATTTTCAATTCACCTGTGTAGATTTGTAGAGCCTATCTGTGTTGAACTCTAAAGCAATTTTCTAAGTGGGAATAAAGCAGAAAACCAATAGCGTAGCTCTTAGCAGGAAATGTCAGGACTGCACGCACAGCACTTCGTGTCTGTGTGTTTTGAAACGTATTCTGAAGTTTTAGAAGGGCTTTAAGTTTCAGTTCAAATCTGTCGGGCTTTTAGTTGTTTGGTTTTTTGGTTTTTGTTTTCCAAAATGAAGACAAACACACTGTCAGCAAAATATCCTGCAGCAAACACCTGGGGCATGAACAATGAGTGAAAGGCAACTCGGGCTTTCCGCCTGTGGAGTTGCTGGGTCAAGCAGGGGTAGCTCAAGCAACTTAGGGAGAGCAGCTCTGGTCCTCGTAACTACTGTTAGAGTAAAGTATCACAACATTCTTTTAAAAGGCATCTATCACATTACTTTTAATTTTATTTTGAGTTAAATTTAATGCATCATTAATATCACCTAAATTCAGTTAAACCCTTATTAGTACTTGGCGGATGGAGCAGGTTAGAATTTGAGTTACATTTTTATAGCTCTAACTATCGTTGCAGTTACATTAGTTTAGCTCCAAAACATCTTATGCTGATATATATCTTGTTTATCTTCCTTTTAGGTGAATAGGCTATGTAAGATCATGCACATGAGCATAATACATCCACAACACAGATTGTACTGCTTTAGCTATTCTTCTGAGAACCGGCAAAGCTTTTGTACCTGTGTAAGTCAGTCCATTTTGGGGTTTTCCTTAGAAATGTTGCTCTGCTTTGGCTGAAAAGAATTTTTTAATATTAGTAAAAAGAATGTTTTTTAATCTTCATTTTCTCCTGTATTCTGAAGGGCAAGATATCACACAAGAAGAGACAGAATGGTGGCTGAAAACAGGCTTTGAAGCTGTATTGAAAGAAGTAACTTCCTTCCTTTTATCTGTTTCTCAGTCTTCCTCAGAGCCATAGCAGGGTGTATGTATACTTCTGGAGGCAGGCAAAGCTAATACACGATGCAACGTACTGTATTAAACCAGTTCTTTCCATAAGTCAGAGGGACTTGCTCATCAATGGCAGGTGATATCACGTATGCAGACGTGGCAATGCTACCGAAGGAAAGACCACACGTTCCTTCTCGGACATCAGTTCCAGGTAAAACATTTAATCTGCTCTTGGCTGTACGTTGTTTTCTCTCGAGTGCTCTCTCTCTCTTTCATTTTTAAATTTGTCACTAAATAATACTAGAAGAATGCTATAAAATGCTGCATGCAGAAATCGAGAGAAGGGTGAAAAGTTAGAAATGGTGGAAGGCATGCTCACAAGAAAGATACAAATCAGCAAAGCTGCTCCTAAGTCAGGATCACTATGAAGTAATGTCTCAGTTCTGACCCCTTGTTTTTAGCAACAGAATAAGAAACAAAAATTGCTCTATTTTGAATAATGAGCATAATATTTTTTTTTATATGAACAACGTGATCAAAAACCTGTTAGAATATGCTCCACCAAATTACTACCTAGTCCAAAAATCAGATCAATGCATTTTATGATGTCTTCATGGAAAAGGAGTAGTAAATTAGAAAACTAGTGGCAGTCGAAAGTACAGTCACTGTCACTGAAGGAAGTACTGAATGACTCCTAAAAGCCTCCTGCTCTTCCTCTTTAATTTTCCAGTAGTGATTTTCCCAGAACCACATTATCAATCTGTAATCCCTTCATATATTTGTAAAAAAAGGTAAAGGACTACATCAATATTCAGGGTAAGGAGATGATTTAAACCTTTTTTTTTTTTTTCTTTTTCTTTTTTTTTTTTTTTTAAGAAATATAATTTCTACTACTTGGAAAAGCAATTCATTCATGAAATTATTTTGTCAAAATTCTGGATCACAACTAATATGAATGGCAACTTCTCACTATGAGCAAATAGGAAATGCTTGTGGTCAGAGTAAGATGATATTTTCATGCTTCCCATCTTCATTAGTAATTAAATTATTTAATGACTTAACAAAATAACATTGTGCAAGGAGCATTTTTAGAAGATGTTCTGCTTACAATGTAGATTAATAGTGATGACGGTGCTTTGAATATACATTCATGCTTAAATGACAGAAACCACAATTTTTTTTATATTTTTACAAGAATTGTATCTAAAAACTAAAAATTAGTTCACTTTATTATATATCTAACAGAAAATACTACCTTAGACTGTATGTTCATGCATCTGTGGATGTTGTGTGTCCTACTGTAACCTGTACAACACAAAGAACAAACAATTTGCCTAGAATTTTACCCTGTTTCTAAGGTGGTATAAATTATTCACAAAGGGAGACAGATACCCGATCTTGAGTTGAAGACATCCAAAAACATCCCTTGATCATGCTGTATAAAGGAAAAGCTTGAATTTGAATAGACCACACATTAATTTCCAATAAAAGTTCTCATTAATATCTAGATGGTTCTTGTAAAATCTTTGTCGAATAGATTTTAGCACTCAATATTTTCTCAGATGAAGCTACTGGCCACAGTAATCAAGTAATTTCTCTGTGTCCTTTTGCCTTTAAATCTTTCACTCTAACTTTCTGAAGAACTCTAATTATTTCTGTGGATGTTTTTGTGTTCATTTTCCAGTGTTTCCATCTCCTTTAAAATAGACAAGAACTTGAGCCATGTTATCATGCTTTAAAAATTCAAATGAACAATTTCAGTTGCTTTTTCCTTCCTTGAAGTTCTAATGCTTTGACTGAAATTCACACATACTCATCCAGCTGGTGAATGTGCTTTCATTACAAGAAATTCTTCAAAAAGAAGAGTCACTTTTAACCATAGGAAGAATGGGAGAAAATGCAATTTTTCCACAGAATTAGTTCTGTGATTTTTAGAAACTTAGTAGGAAATTCAGGAAAAAAATCCTGAAATGTGATGGGCATGTTGAGCAATGTTCACAAAACAGGCTTTAGCTCAGTGTAAGTGTAGCAATGATTAGTGTTCAGGTTCTCCACTGCATAGCGGATGCCCTGCATTTCTTCACAGCTCATGGAGGAGAGTGTCTGGGATCCTCGCATGGTGAGCCACGAACTGCCCAAAATAGCAATGGCATGAGGTGCTGCTCAGTCAGCCATTTCTGGGAGTTAGATCCTTCCCTGCCAGATAGAAGGAGCTCTCTCCTCCACGGCCTGGGCTCAAGGCTGTTTCAGACAGGACAGATTCTGTCTATCAAACACACACAGCATGCCCCTCTCTACGTGAAGAGGTTTCAGTGCTTCCTCCAGTTTGGACCAGGAATTCCAAGCTGATTCTCAAAGCTGATTCTCTGAAATTCAAAGCTGATTGTCTGGTCTCAGCTTCAAGGTGATGGCATCAAGGCAAGCATCACAAGCTCTCCCTTTGGCACTATCCCGACTCTGTGACACATTGAAATGTCCGCCCGAGGATGGCTAGAACCCACATCCCTCCCTTTGACAGATTTTATGGCAGTCTTGCTCTTGGCCACGGAAGTCTGACTATCTTGCAGAAAAAGAAGCAGCTTCAAGATGGGCATGAAGGAAAGCACTGCATGGCTAAGACTCTCACCACGGAGGAGGGAGAGCAGGGTTTAATCACCACTGCAAATTTGGCAGATGAATGCTGAGTGGCAGATTCCCAGACTTTAGGTAAGACTTCAAATCACTAGGCTATATGAAAGAGGAACATGCCCACCTCCTTCTGTCTGCATTTTGTGCAAGTTTCAGACCATTAGATGCAATTAACTGCAGTAGATACTAAAAAACACAAGTGAGGGAGCTTAGCAAATTTGTCCTGCTAACGTATAGCTGCTGTCAGGATCTGGTGCACATGAAAGGTAAGCATGTGGGGAGCTGACCTTCTCTAGTCAAGGTTCTCTAGTAGTAGAGCAGGTGTTTGGATTTGAGAATGAAAGTCCCTTTACAGATCCAGTGCCCACCTTTTTTTTTTTTTTTAATTTTTGTTTTTAGCTTTTTCTTATCCATGAGAAAGGGATTTAGTTTCATCAAATTATGTACAGTTTCTTGGAGTTCTCCCAAATACTCTTTCTGTCTCTAAGTCTACTCAATGTAGTTTATGAGGACAAAGAAAAAGATACAAAAATCACTGGTGGCACAGTTGCAAAGAACGTCTAAGTTTGCAGTCTGATTATAAGGAAAGCTCACTTATTGAAAACTATTGGCATAAACTTGATAGACTGAAGAAACTGTTTAAAATAATGTTTAACACAATGTAGCAACAAAAAATGTCTGCAGCTGTAAGTTTGGGAGACTGCAAGCAGAAAAGTGATTGCAATGAATTTGTTGTGATCCTGTTCCAATGGGAAAGTCAATGCCAGGTTGTGACACAATCAATTGGACTTCAGCTGTCAGTCAAGTGCTCTGAATTACAAGGACAAGGTGATTCTTGGATGCTCTAGCAGAGCATGTTGAGGAGGAATTAGTAGGTGGTACTATCTGTGTACATGCTTTGGTGGGCTAGCAGGTGCTATTATGGTGCATGTGCTTCAAAATAGATGTTCAAAAGTAGAAAAGTGTTCCAAAAATGCAAGCAAGGATAAATACATCCTGGAAATCCATTTTCGAATGAAAGACTGAGACAGTTTTTGCTTCCTAGTTTACTCAAGAAAAATTTGAGAGTCACCAAATTATGGCTTATAAATGATTACATACATGGCCTTTCCTTTAGCAGAAAAACAAACCAAGAGGAGTCCAACTCCATCATCAAACTAGCCTGCAAGTAGTTGTAGGCTGCTGCTCGTTCTCCCCTTAGCTTCTTGTTCCCCTCCTTAGCCCCCTCGGCCCCTCCAGGTCCTGACCAGGTCCACCCTCTGCTGCACCCTCTCCAGCTTCCCCCAGTCCCCCCTGAAAGGGGTGGCCCACATCTGGTCACAGCATTCCAGGTGCGGCCGCAGCAGCAGCAAGCGGAGCAGCCCAGGAGCTTCCCCTGCTCTGCAGGCCAGGGCTCTCCTAACGCGGCCGCGCTGGTGGCTGGCACGAGCTGTGAGGATGGGGCTGCGCCATGGTGGGCTCACGCTCAGCCTGGTGTCGATCGCAAGAGCCCGATGGCTAGAAAGCCTGACTCTTTAGAGTGAACGATCAGCCAGAAGCACTCCCTATCTGCACATTCGCCAAGTAGAAGCTTCCAGCAAATACAGATGTCTTTCTGAACTTGGCAATTTGCATATAGAAATGAAGTGAAATTTCAGTTTTAGTAGGTGTCAGAGATCTCCACCCAGTACCAGGGCGCCTTGTTTCTAAACAAGGTAAGGGTGCGTAAGCGTCCAGCAAAACATGCAGCATTTTAAAATCACTCGCTGACTTCTGAAGACTTCACATTCAAATGATCATGTGCTAATACACACTGTAATAGAAGTAATTATTTTTTTTAAATATTCCGTTTGAACGGCTAGTATTTTTTTTCATACAGTCTGAGAGATATTCTTAAAGGAATGGATCTTTATTTGAGAGAGAAAACATTTAGTAATAGTAGCAGATGTTCTAAAGTACATATTTTAGAATTGTCTCCATTTATGAGGCTAGCGCATTTAAAAGTTTAAAAGTCCTGACCTTCTTTGAAAAATATTTACATTGTAAGAAGAAAAACTTTCATGAGCATTTCTTTTTGAGAACAGCTACTTATCTATACAGTTAAATATAATTTACAATTTTTCTGTAGTTTGTTAAACTAATAAATTGTAATAAACCAAACAGCAAAGTGTATTAGGTCAGCTGCTTTAAGGCATAGAATTTCTTACCTGTATGAATAAATGTTATTTGCCAATCAGGTTCTCAGTATTTTTCTTACCGTAAAACCTCTCCACACTTCAGCAATTCTCATATCGAGTGCTACCTCATTTTAGCCTAATGAGACTCTCTTCTGCCAAGTTTTTCTCTATCAGTGAGATTTTACATAACACAAGTTGCTTATTTCTTTTTAAAAGCCCCAGTGATCACAAACTAAGGCTGTAGCACAGAAGCTTATTCTTGATTCAGATTGATAAAATCTCTCCATTTATGGAAATGGTGTCTACCAAAGGTCTAAATTTCTTCCATAAAACGAGCCAGTAGCCCTAAAAAATACCCCTCTAAAACAAAATTGAAAAAGTGTTTGGAAAGAATTGTGTGCATCTAACTCACAGCAGGCTATTTTAATGGCTTTTGTTTGTTTTGGCAATGTGCATGTGGAGAGGGATGACTTCAACCAACATGTCCATTCCTCTACTATTACAGGCATCGCGTAATATCCTGGCATAAACATGGACAAGTCAGGAAAGCCCCGAAGAGTCATCTTGTTGCAGAAGCATTTCTCTGAGTGGGAGTTTTCCCTTTGGGGGTCTCCCTGCTCCACAAAGTGGTCACGGCTCTGATGCCCCTTAAGTCCCTAAGACTAATGAGATGTTTGCTACGGATAGTACACAGGTCTTACCGATCCTTCAGTCTGTCTGTCTGCCTCCTGGTCCAGCCACACAGGGCCCAAGTAGTTCAACTAAAGATTATGGAGGAGGCTTTTAGTTACTTCCTGACAGCAGCAGGAAATGATAAGTCATCATCTTGCCTGTTGTTTCTTAAAAAAAAAAAAAAAAAGCTGAACTAGCAGCTCTGGAAACACATGCCCCTTTTTATACAGACTCAGTCTTCAATGTAATCCTTTATTGTTTCTCCACTTAATGGCTTGCACAACCACAAATGTCAGCATTTCCCTACTCCTTACAGGAAACACGATCACATACGCTGAGCTGCGTGTGAAGCCGAAACCCAAAGGGAGCTGCAGATCAGAGACTTCCGCTTCTGGTAGTGTGCTATTTTGTTTGGTTGTTGGTTACTAATTATAGATTTACTCTTTCCTATTACCCAACAGTAAAACCTGTTATCAGGAGTCTTTATATACGATCTCTCAATAAAGAAATGATTTATCATTTCATATGTTTTTTCCACTGACTTCTCAGATTATGCACTTTCTTTGTGAAAATAATAAAGGGATTTTAAAAATAATATAAAGTAATTCAAGATACATTGAAAATTGAGCAAAGGAAATTAAAACTCCACATTTTTTAGGAACCCTATTGTAAGTATCTCTGAAGGAACAGTCACAGAGACACATTTGGGTTTGGAAGTAGCGTAATACCCAGCTCTCTATGTGCAGTTAGTGCAGGGATGATTGCCACCCTCTATATACTGAAGGGCAGGCCCACAGAACTCTGTGAAAGGGAAGATTACAAAATACATCTCAGGCAAATGGAGAACGAGGCAGTTGCTTATCTTGCGCAGGCAAGGACAGGAAAACAGCAGTTATGAAAGTGCAACTCTGTGGTTTGTGGAAACGGCACCTTGACCCCAAATTTCCTCGGGTTCTGCCTCTTCCTGAGTGTTTCACTCTCACGTGAGCTGATTAATGACAAACTGCTACAGATGCTTGGTCAGATGTACTTCACGGTGCTATGGTGTTGGTAAGGGCTTTTTCTGCCTTTTCTGTGCATTCAGGTAAGTTAGATTTCATCCACATGACAGGCACATTAACACTGGAGACCGTGACCAGGGAGGAGGACAGACCATCCCTGGTACTTTCCCCGAACTGATCTGCAGGGTGTTGCAGGGTGTGGGTGGGCAGGTGAGAGGAGGCAATACTTGAACAAATTAACTCAAATAAGAAAGAGAGAATTCTTGATGGAATGAATGATTGAAAATCACTTGCTTTATCTGACAAAATGCAAATTTTTAATATGTAAAATGTCCCCGCATCCTTCAAACAGCTGGCAGATCTTAGGCAGATGATTTCTCTGTTGTTTCCACTTAAGAAACTAGCATGTATAAAATCAGTCTTAATTTTAATAGTGTGAAGACTTTAAGCCACTCTTCCTCCTGCCTCCCTCCAGGCTGCCGACACAGGTGCTCAGCCTGGTTCTATGTGGCGCTGGTCCTGGGAGTCCTTGTGCTCGTCCTGCTGGGTGTCATAGCCCAACTCGCCAAGCCCTGTGAGTAGATCCTAACATCCGCTGCACCTCTTCGTTGCAGGCATGGTTACACCTCACAAGCAGAGTGATGCCAAAAGCAAAAAATCCCTTAGTGGTGCATTAAAGGTGTCAAGTTATACACAAATACAGGAAAATAAACATATCATTCCAAAGGGGGCATTTGCTACCTGTCATTTAACATATATAGTACATATGAAGAGGAGTTGCTGCAGTCTACCTTGTCATCAGTGACACTGAAAGGCTGTAGAAGCAGACTTCTTCCTGACTTACAAGTTAAAAGTTGCATCCACGATGCTACTTTGAGACCATTTCACTTAATTACTTTGTAGGTTTCAATAAATAAAATAAAAATCAGACTTTAGATCACTTCATTTAATCAGACTTCCCTTGTACTAGTAATATAATCATAGCATGCTCCAGTTATACAAGAACTGTTTCAAAGATACTAATTTCCTATGAGAAAAACTTAAGAAAAGTCTTGAACTTCATTTAATCAGACTTCCCTTGTACTAGTAATATAATCATAGCATGCTCCAGTTATACAAGAACTGTTCCAAAGAAGATACTAATTTCCTATGAGAAAACAGTCTTGAAAAACTTAAGAAAACACATGTACCTCCCAATCCTCCCTTAAATCTCACCAAAATATTGTGTATTCTTTGTATATTCAACTATGAAAAATTACAAACTTATTTTATTTTCTGTACTGTCCATATAATTCAGCAGCTACAACCTCCGCCATTAATGGAATGTTATGTATATGAGTTATGTATACGAGTTATACATGTCTCATATAGACACATGTATATGAGTATGCTCATAACTGAGTGTGTATACCCCCGCAATGTATACACTCCCTACCCCCTGCCCACCATGTCCTCATATTCATGGTATAATGCTGGATACAAAGACTACATTTCCTTGACCCTGTTGTTAACGATAGTCTCTTTTTCGGTTGTTGTTCAAGTTTGGAAGGGCACAGCAGGAAACTCAGGAAATTTGTCCCAGTATGGTCTAAATAGCACTGTCACTCACAGTTCTTCAGAGAAGACTGTCTTGGTGGTGAATCGGCTCATAGAGGAACTGTGTGAAGATGGATCAGGTGAGAAAAGCTAGTCCTTTCACAGCATAGAGGACGTGTTGTGTGCACACTTCTGTTGTCTCTGTTCCCATTTCTATGACACTCCACAGTTTACGGGAACCCACTGGTGCTACCCAGGGAGCATGGTGCTCCTGCATAGAATCATAGAATGGTTTGGATTGGAAGGGACCTTACAGATCACCTAGTTCCAACCCCCCCGCCATGGGCAGGGACACCTCCCACTAGCCCAGGCTGCTCAAGGCCCCATCCACCCTGGCCTTCCAGGGATGGGGCATCCACAGCTTCTCTGGGCAACCTGTTCCAGTGTCTCACCACCCTCATTTAAAGAATTTCTTCCTAATGTCTAATCTAAATGTACCCCTTCCAGTTTAAAGCCATTCCCCCTCGTCCTATCACTACACGCCCTTCTAAAAAGCCTCTCCCCAGCTTCCCTGTAGGGCCCCTTCAGGTACTGGAAGACCACTATAAGGTCTGCCCAGAGCCTTCTCTTCTCCAGGCTGAAGAAGCCCAACTCTCAGTCTGTCCTCATAGGAGAGGTGCTCCAGCCCTCGGATCATCTTTGTGGTCCTCCTCTGGACCTATTCCAACTTTTTTTTTCTTTTTTTTCAACATAAAGACTGCTTTATTGATTGCGGTTAACATTACAGTTAAATTATGATTCCAAGCATTAAGCCAGATGCTTATAGCAAGTGTAAGCTGGCATCGTAGTCACATGGAATTGGACAAAGAGATGCTAGTCACTGAGGCTTCTAGAACTGGAATCATTTCTGCTTCTTGGGCATTGAAGTCACAAGCATCTCATAAATAACATAGGCTGTTCCAAAAACTGTAAGACCCATGGTGACTCTACACAACTGAGCATCCATTACACCACCTTTAAAATGCACTGGGATGCCATTATCCTCCTGAAAAAGCTTCTGCCTCTCGGGAACTCTATTTTCAAACTGTCTGCATGTGTTATGGTCCTCTGGGAAATTTGGTGAAGACCCAGCAGGTTCCTCCACATCACGGCTCTTGGTCCTGTCACCTCCCACCAGCAACAAGTGATGACAGGATCTAAACTAACATTCTAATGACAATAATTTTGCTCCTCTTTCAGTATAAATAGTTTCTGGTACTTTCTTTACACTTCTTTCTGCCAGTATATGGCTGCTGTCAGAAATGCCATATATCATAGATCCTTCCCTTGCCCTGGAGAACACTTTCCAGACAATAACTGTTCACAAAGAGTGGGAGGGAATTTAGCTTTCCTATCCTTTTACAAGGATCAAAGAGGGGAAGACCTTCCTGGTCTTTTTTTATTGTGGTTTTATTATTCGTTGGCAAATACTAGTGCTTTTCTAAGGACTGATTGTAATAATGTTACTTTGAAACATTAGTGGAAGCCAGGAGAGAAAATGTAGGGCACATTCCTCCCAGATACTCTGCATGAAATGGGAAGCAGACCTGGGAATAGCAGTGTTCCCCTTATTAAATGAAGTTCCTTCTCCAGCTCCATGGACATTGTTTGGATGTCACCTAAGTGCCTGTGCTTTCCGGTCACATCATGTGTCAAATGCACACTCCACATCACATCGCAGTGTCTCCTCACAAGGGCTGCATGTGGGAGGACGAAAAGTGTCTTTGCAGCCCCCGAGGTCCTGCTGGTGCTCTCCACTGGGCAGGTGCACAGGGAGGAGGAGAGCCCAGTGCTGTGCAAAGGGAGTGCAGAAGTGCACAGCACCGTGGCAAGGGAGTGGGAAGCTGACAAGAGGAGTGGCACTGGACCCTTCAAACCTCTCTCCACACCCAGTGAACACATGCTTGGGAGTGGGCACTGGCTGCTTTTGGACCAGCCAGACAGGCACATGACCATAAAACGCTGCAAGGCAACTGGAACAAGTCACGGTATAAGCTAGTGGTTCCCTCTCTCCTCTCACAGGAACAACATGCGAGCTGTGTCCTCCCGGGTGGCAACTTCACAGGGGCAGATGTTACTACTTCTCTGAGAAGGCTGTAACCTGGGACGACAGCCAGAAAAACTGTCAGGCCAGGAAATCCCAGCTTCTTGTCATTGAAGATGAAACTGAGATGGTGAGTCTTGCAGCAGCCCTAAAATTGTGCAACAGGCATCTGCCTTAGCCAAACATTTTGCCAAGTGAACTTGGCCCAGAAGTTAGGCGTACACGCAGGCAAGCAAGAATCCTGTCAAGTGCAGAACATCTGACTCTCTACAGACAGGAGCTTGTTTTGAGAGCGTCAACAGAGTAGAGCTGAAGAGGAGAAGCACAAGAGGTACAAGTGTGGAAGTCAGAGTAGTTTTGACTGGGAGGAGGAAATGCTGGGTTCTTCCCACCCAATTCCATTACTTGTCTCTGGGAAGAGAGGTCTGGTTCAATCACTAAATGGAAATTCAAACAACCAAACTCCCTTCTCATTTTCCTTTGAGAAAATGAATAGCATGATAGCACCAGACTCTCCTCCAAGAAACTCATCGTTCCCTGAGGAAAAGGTCTTTTACCTTAAAGACCAGGCTTTGCAACCTGGCTCATTAGGGTGAGGCGCATCGCTGAGGGTTTGACAGTTGACAGGAAGCTGGTCAGCCTGAGCGCCAGGCTGAATCGAAACTCTCTGGCTGGCCACCTGTGTATGGGCCATTGCAACGGGCGGCTTTGGCATGGCTGGATCCCTGCCCTTGCTCTCCATGTGAGGGACTACATGAAAAGCTGTGCATGGGACAGGGCAGTGACCTGAGCACAGCAGAAAAGCTCTGCTGTTGGGTAACACGCTTCTACTTCTTCCACAGGAATTTATAGACAATAAAGAGAAAGATACCAAATATATCTGGATTGGGTCGAAGACTCAAGACATAAAGAAACAATGGAGTTCAGTTGAAGATCCTGGAGTAAACGAATACAGGTGATGATTTGTGGGGGGAGGGTGTCTTTGGCAATAGCAAAGATATGGTACTCTAAATCCAAGCTAATTTCCCAAAGCACAGATCTAGTCCTGCAACCTCAGGCACCTATTCGAGGTCTATTTCATGGGCAGTTCCAGGTTAACTGGTTCCTGTTGGGCACTTTTGGAAACAGATTTGATTTCTGCCTGCAGGACCAAGCACAGTCACAGTTCATGTATGCATTAATGCAGAGGGACATTAATACACATTTCTCCCACTGAAATCGCTGTCAACAAACTCTCTTACTTTACAGACCACGTGTCGACCGCCTCCGTTGAATGTGTCGCCCGTCACAGCATAGGTGATAGGATCTATGCAGCTGAAGAGTTGTTCTTCCTCTCCCTCTTACCATTACAGTTCAGCATTGCGGCTGCATGTGGAGGTTTTCTTATCCTTCTTACACTAACGTTCCTGAGCATCCATCCCTCAGCAGCCAGCAGTCTCTGCTGTGGGTGCCCATCCCACCCGTTGACGAACTATGCTTCAGTGTGTTACCAAATGGGCGTCACCCAACCCCCTCGCCCAGGATATTATCAACTTTTTTATCCACTGCTGAACTTAAAGCTGACAACTCATTGCATTCCTTTTGTTCTCTCACCAGGATAGCTACAAATATAATTGAGACTTACAAGAACTGTGCTGTTTACAGAAGAAAAAACATGATCCAAGCAGATAACTGTCAGACTTTAAAGAAGTGGATCTGTAAGAAGAATGCAACTTTGTTGGTCCTCTGAGCCAAATTGTCGGACAACACGCAGAACTTTCTGTCAGAAGATCCATTTCACTGATAAAACAATATGTGATGTAAATAACTTTATTAGACTTGCACAGAAATTTGTATTTCACTGTTCTGTGTTCGCCAAGATGTTGTCTGATGCCGACAGGAAACTCAGAAGTTGCCAGGTGTCACCGTGAAGGTCATGCAACAGGACAGCAAGTCAGCCCATGTCGATTTGGGGGTGCTGAGCCTTCCCACAGGCAGACGTTGTCAGCAGCTGCCTCTAGGAAAGGGCAGGGCAGAAGAGGTACTCGTGAGGATGAGCCCTGGGTGCATGAACTGCGTGATGTGCAGGAAAGATGCCATCCGAGGGGGCTGAAGAGTGTGTTGGAGCCCGCTGCTGTCACACGTATCCCTCAGGCAGCCGCTGCTGAGCTGAGGCACTTTTTATTTGGGTTTCAATATTTTAGTGTTTTCTAAAGTGTGTGGGTTTTTTCCTTACGGTCTAATTGTGAATTACAGAAGCCACTTGAAGGCTGGGAAAAATGCCTTTATTAGACAGCGTTTTATGCTTATTCAGAGCTGACCTGCACAGCCACTGGGTATACAGATACCAGACCAAGCACAAAGGGACTCATAACACTTGTGGTTAATAAGCTGATGGCTTCTATCTTTTTCTGATGCTGAATCTTGGGATATGAAATAAAGCTCTTAACTAGGGAAGGGGTTTGGACTGTAAGACAACATTGCAGTGCAAGGAAATGAAGACGATAGCCTGCCTTTGCACCTATGTTTTGTTCCTTTACATTGCAAATTCTTTAACATGGAACCATATTTACTGCCTGGAAGGTATGAAGATGAGATACTGAAGCAAAAACCCGGTGAAATTAATGCCTGTGGGTGCACTCAGTAAATACATTACTTGGGCATTCAAGTGTCATGGATACACACTACTTCTGGATCTAGAACACAAAAATTCTAAGAGCAGTCTGACTTATTGCCTTTATTAGATTAATATATTCAAAAAATGTCATGAATTCATTTTTAAGAAATCAGACATGTCATTTGTTTCAGCTTTTAAAAACACCTTAATCTAATAAAGGTAGTAACTCCTCTAGATCTGTAGTTAGCATGTGTCCTTGAAATCAGTTACCAAATGCAAGGCAAATGTTTACACCATTGTTGAGATATTTCCAGAGACTTGTGTTGCACCAGTAAGGAAATCAAGCAATGTGTAAACAGGGAAATTAAAAAAATAACACAGGGGGCAATGGAAGTGGAGATGTAATAATAATGTTTTCCTCCTGTTTGCATATCACATACCTCCTCTTGGGTATTGCCAGGGCCCTGAGTGCTCTAATAGGCCTTAAGAGCTCTCAGCAGCCTCACCTCCTGAGACTCTCTGGGTCTTCAGCCTCTGCCCAAGCTCTGTCAAAGATGCATCTGCCTCCAGCCCTGTCCCATCTCCTGGATGGGACATCTGAGTCCTACCTACGTGACAGGTTGGACATTTCAACCGGTAACTGAACCAACTTTTGCTTTGAATGAAGTATCAAAGACTTCTGATGTGAAAGCTAACACTCAGAAAGCTCAAAAGTTAGTCCCCTTTCTAAACTGTAAATCTCTAGTCTCATATTCTCAAACTGCAGGGCAAAGCAGATGAGGCACTCTCATACTTGCATACTGCTGTCTTGCAGAAGTGTCAAATCTATTTCACCATGCTTACAGACAGGGTTGCTTAAGTAACTTTTCATTTTACCCACCATAATTCAGTTTCAGGCAGGACCTCTTCAAATGCTTCTGAAGTTAACTCTATGATGTACTTCCACAATAAGATGAATTCTTATCTCATTTCATAGAATTATACAATGGCTTATAGCAGAAGGGACCTCAAGGTCCTTTGGGGATTAGTCAAGGTGAGGTTCTAAGTTCCCAGAGTTTTACTGTAATTTTATGTACATTGACATTAGCCATGGGGTGTTAGCTGTCTTTGGAGAAAAAACCAAACCAAACCTAACATTGAAATCCAAAGGTGTACTCTAACAAAAAATGCCCAGACTGGAATTAAAGTCCTTATTAGCAATGAGAAAGAGAAACAAGTCCAACGTAGCTTTTGAAATGTAGAGCCTTTAGCTCATCTTTGCCAGGACACACATAATTAAAGGCAGTTGCAGTTTCCCAGGTACGTTGTCTCATACCTGCACTAGATGCCTGTGGAGGGCTGTGGAGGGCTGTGGTTAATGTCTAGCTTGTGACAAATAACCAACGGATATGCTTGCACATGAGCTCTTGGTGTTAAGTACCATGGCTTTAGCACACACATGACTGCAGCTGTGGAACAAAATGCTCATGAGCAATATGGTAACACCAACAGACTGACACCCCTCCTTCTATGGCACCGATGGGTAACACCTCACTTAATTACGGACAGAGATGCGAGGAAGGTAGTTGGTGTGTGTAAGCGAGAGATGAAAAGGTGTGGAGATCTTCAGTGCAAAGAGACACCAAGCACGTGATGCAGTCTGCTGCATTCCACGGGCACAGCACGGTGGCTCTTCAGAAGGACTTTGGGGTTACAGATCAAAAAGTGAACCATACCTTCAGTGCGGCTGCCTTCCTTTCAAATGAAAAACCAACAGAGACTTACCTTACAGAATGCAGCACCAGCAGCTGAAGACTTATTTGAAAAACTACTGTTATTCTCCTGTTAAAAAAGCAACAAAAATTCCCCCAAATTCAGTGTGGCATGTGTGTGGGGATGAGGATTGTTTGTTCTAGAGAGAGATGCAAATGCAAGGAAGGAGTCTGAAATGAGTAAGATAGATCTATCTATATCTCTATTTTTTTTCCTATATATATAGAAGCAGATATATTCCCCATTGAGAAAATGTAACTTCAGAATACTAAAGCATACCCTTCTCCATGCATTGGAAATGATTGCTGAATTGCTGGTTTTATGGCAGATGTTTCTCAAGCCAGGCTGAATTTAACAAGAAAAACTTGAAGAAAATTTAACAAGAAAAACTCCTGAGCTGGCTTCTCTCAAATTGGTTGTGGTATTTAGGTTTTAACAATATTCATGAAACATCAAGTATTTGAGCATTCTTCCTAATGTAATTAAACATGTTTTTGCAGGGCCTTACTTACTTACACTTCAAGTAGTCACTAAATCTTGAGTAATTCCACCAATTAAAAAAAAAAAAAAAAGAAAAAAAAAAAAAGAAATGGCCACTGAAGTGAAGTATTTCATCAAACCCCTCTCTGAGTAAAGTGAGTTCGCAGCTTGACCCTTAATTTCTTAGCATGACAGACTTCGGATACTAAAGAAGATGCTAATTGCACCTCTTAAGAGTCACATTACAAAAGAGCATTCGTTATAACCTACTGTGCTCACAGTTTCTCCAAAACCTCCTTTAAGAACCAAAATTTCCTATTTTGGGACTCTTTCCACCAGACACTGATGGAAAAAAACCCCTAACAACAATGTTACTTTGTAGATAAAGGAAACATTCAGCTCATCAAGAAAGGCTAAGACACAACATGATGTGTGAATACTCCTTATCCCTTATAATTTCTACCAAATTTGTGAAATGTACCTCTAGTATGCCCCTCATGCAAATACTTGGAAAACTTTGCAAGAGTGAACTGCGGAAAATTCCATGTTTCCCTCCAAAGTTACTGTAGTGTGTGTTTCACTATCTGCATTTCAGCATTTCCATTAAATGCTTTGGTTAAAAGTCTGACACATTTTCAAGTGTGAAAATGTGTTAGAAGTGTTAGAAAATGAAATGCCTTCTTTTTTTGGGTCAAATGCTTTGTCTCATGTCAACCCCAACATTATGATTAAAGATCTTTTCATATTCAAAACCCGAAAATTTTATTTTGCTTCAGTCTGGTGATTTTTTGTTTTCCTAAATGGTGCCTGAGCTGAAAAATACTTTTAATAGCACAATATTAAGACACAAACCACTGTAATTCAGAAGCTCTGTAAAGATATTTATTGAATATCTTTTTAGGACTATTGCACATACTATATCCTTCAGAATCACTTAACTTAAAAACATTGCAGAATAACCCCCTTCCAACTAGTTACAGATAAATCAACACATTAGGCTATTTATACTGTAGAGTCCCGTTACTGTGCCTATAAAGAATACAAGCAATTAAACAAAGTGTCGTTCAGCAAAATTAGTGATCATATATAAATAAACAACTTAGAAGTCACAAGTTGTTAACAATATCCATACTGCATGGTCCTGTTACAGGAAAGTCCTATTGTAACAGAAAATAATGAAGGTATAAAAAAGATGCTGAATAAAAGTAGACAGCAAATACATTTGTATAAAAACACAGTGAAGGCAGAAAGAATTACAAATAGAACAAAAAACCTCAATGGACCAACAACACTCCAAATAACCTATCAAACATGGTGCAATTTTACATTCTTAAAAAATGAGAAGACACAATTATCTTCTCTTTCCTGAAACTACAGTGCACTCTAGTGGATACTCCAAAAAAGTGGCTCCACTTGCTCCTTCAAGAAGTCTCATGGAGGCCATAGTCCCCTCTATAGCACCCAGATCACAAGAAAACAATTTTTCCAGATTTTATTCCGAGCAGGGAAGTATTTTGCCCTGCTATAAATGCGAATTTCTCATTCTTCCTTCTCTAGAAACCCAACAGGAATACTCCTTCCAGGAAAATAAGCTGCTTTGCTTCCTCTAGCTCAAATGGCACTTTTAATCTTCAGGTTACCTGCTAGACACAAGTGGACAGAGTTCAGTGGGATTGTGCCCTAATTCTGTTCAGGCTCATAGCAATTCAACAGCACTGAGTGTTGCTGCTGAAAATGATACGCGGACAGAAGAAAACACCGACTGTCCATCCAGAAATGTACCATTTGCTCGGAAGCCTCATGCTCCCACAGGCACAGGACACAAGGAAACCATGCAAAAACATCTTTTGCTGTTAATTCTCTTATTCTTTACACCTGATTTTGCCTATTCGCACTGAAGACTATTTCTAACTTTACAACATTAATGCCTACAGCTTCACTATTATTTTTTCCGTTCAAACTCTTTTTCCCCATCAGTACAGATGCTCAGGTAAATAAATACGCTATTTATTCTTTTTTTTCTTTTTTTTTTTTTTTTGCTAAGGTAAGTGCTATGGGAAGGAGAACTTCAGCTGCAGTCCACCTACATAAATCCCAATGATAATACTGATAATTTAACAAGATTAACACAAAATAACATTAACAAAACATTGAGTACAATGCAGAGTCACACAAGATGCACCCCATCAAACTGGGAAAATGAAATCTGCAATGATCCCGTCTAAAACAACAGTGCTCATTGCTGCATCACCATGTACCTGAGAGGCACTGGCAGCCCTTCAGGCAGACCTGCTTCACAGCCCATCCCCACACAGTGCTTGGCTAAGGGAAAGGCAGAACAAATACCTCCAACTGCACACCAAAAAGGAAAAGAAAAAGCAGTTGTTTAGGATCCTACAAGAGAAGACTTAATGGAGGAAATACTGATGACACAAAAAAAGAAACTGCAGGCTGAGCAGCAACAAGAAAAATGGGATGAGGAAATGACTTATCAAGATGTGGAAGCAAGCATTTTAAATGGTATCTTTGAAAAACAGGCTTCCTCCATGGGTGGAGTATTCTGGCCACGAGAAAAGTCATTCACCTCCAGCTGAGACGTGTTCCCAGGTCCCGCAGTACAGACATAGCCTGCACAGACATCATACCAGAGCACTAAGAGTCAGGAGTGGTGGCTTCATCCACCTTTATCGTGCTAAGCTAATATTCAAGCTACAGACCCACTTCCTGGTTAAATAGCATCCAGAGGCCGAGACTCCTTTTGACTCGAGATAGGCACAGTTTCCAGAGCCTTTTACTTCAGTCCTGTAAGGGAGAATGAAAGACACGATTACTTTGACACCCACAATCAAATAATGCAATTGAGGTTCTCTTCGTACAAAGCCTGGTTCACCACAGGCAAGGCATCACAGGAGGATGACAGCTTGTGCTTTGAAGAGAACACCACAAAGACTGTCTTTTTTTTTTTTTTTTTTTTTTTAATGGGACCTGGGCCCCTGAATACAAAATCTAGAGCTTGTAGTACTCCTGCATCTTCTGTAGTGGTCGCTTAATGTGAAATAGGCCCCTACAGCAGTCTGGAATTCAGGTTTGCCCTTCTCAAGGACGCTGCGCTATCAAGACTGACTCCACCTTTGACTTCCACATCCTTCTATACAGCTGAAGTGTCCCAGCAGAAGCAGTGAAACAAACGCCTCTCTCATTTCCCTCTTCCTCAGAAGTGAACATGGTACTATGGTTAAGGGGGTGGTGGAAAACAGGAAGCGAACCTCGGTTTCCACACTGTAGGTGTCCCTATGTAAGAGGTAAGGGTCTCCTTTGCCAACTCTTGTTTTCAGACAAAGTGCTACAGTGTTCTCTGAATAGGCCAACCAAACTGGTACAGCCTCTGGAAAAGCCAAAGGACAAATCCCCACCGGTGTTAATGTGACTCTAATAGCAACTGAGCTTAGATATCAACATGTTCACCCTTCTAAAGACGGGAGGGCCAGTTTGAGCAAAGCACAGAGGCAGAAGTCTAAGAACGTGAAGAACTTAATCACTGCAAATGAAAGCATCAGTGGATGTTTGTACTGCAGGCAGGGGATAAGCAAGAGTGCGAAGGACTGCAATTTTCAACTTG
The DNA here is from genome assembly GCA_000699545.1 of Podiceps cristatus. Taxonomy (NCBI): domain Eukaryota; kingdom Metazoa; phylum Chordata; class Aves; order Podicipediformes; family Podicipedidae; genus Podiceps; species Podiceps cristatus. Next base: position 3,515 of record KL274528.1, on the reverse strand, counting down.
AGATGCCTATGTGCTGCTCACATCTCACATTAAGTGCGTAAAGTCTTTATCAGATCAACCCCTCAAGTCTTGGGGATGAACTGAATATAGTCACGCACCACTAGTAATGTCACAAACTTAAGAGCCAATTTTCCACTTTTTAAGTGAATTTCATACTTGTGAAACCTCAATGCTTACTACTGTCACTGGTAATTCTACCAACTCCTGCTGGCAGCTGCCCCAGGACAAGAAGCAGCAGCCTCTCAGAAGATGGGACAGCCATCAGTGGGAGGAATAAACCACCCCACACCTGGCACCGGTGGGATAGAACATAGGGCTGTGACCACAGAGCAGCTCATGCAACATAAATTCACAGCTTCACCTCTCCCTCCAGCAGCCTTTTTTTTAATAAGCACATTCTGTAAGAAGTATGAAAACATGTCTTAGAAGCCTCTCAGATACCTTTGATAAAAACCTCATGCATGTTGCATGCAGGTTTGCACTTTTGCAAAATATATTCTATAACGAGGAGTTTGGGTTACTGTAATCTTCCATTCCTCCCCCCATTGCTTTGCTATCTTGGTTGTCTCTTGATTTAACTTTCACTTTCCTGTACTGGCCGCTATGATGAGCTCACATCTCATGTTGCTTCTGAACCTAGCATTACAAATTTATCTCCTAACTTTCACGTGTCACAGTTGTAACAATGCAATGTGAAATCTTCATTGTATTCCATGGTCTCTCCAAAGTCACTGCTTCAACATCATTACAGATAGTTCTTTCAAGTCACTGTCTATATCCGTATTAGTTATCCTTTCTTACTTCCCTAAAATCTAGTTTCACCAGCAAAACCCCTCAACATCGACTTACAGTTTATTGTCTAATGCTTTCCCATTTACCCAAAAGAACTCTTCGTTTCTTTTATAGAGTCCAATCCAGGGGTCTTGCTTTGTTATCTTCACCATAAAACTCTGTAGGAATAAACACAAATGAGAAAAGAAGTTTTGCATGTTCAGTCCAGTTATCAAAATACAAAGTCTTTGATCTAGGGCTAGAAAGCGAAACAATGATCTTGCCCTTCTCCTAGAAGACACAATATTAACAACTAAATCTGTATACAGAGTACTGCAGTGTCTGGATCTTGTGCCATCTACATAACTGAAAGAGAACTTCTAACTCAATCAGAGATCAAATGGATTCCTTTTGAGACAGGATCCCTGCAGCACTCAGATATTGTAGTGACAAAAATGCCAACTATGAGAATGCAAGGACACTACTGAATATTAAGAACTATTATGGAGCTGGAAATGCATTTTACTGTCTCTCCACAAGAAAGTCTTCAAAGAACGATGAACACCTTTGCAGCTAACACATTTCTCCATTGCCGATCTGTCTTCATCATATTGATTTTCTATTATCAGCTAGCAAGGATTTGTGGAAGACATTTTAGAGATTAGTTAAGGAAGATCCTTGCCCCAGTGTGTGCAACAGAATTGACATCTGCACACAGTATGCCCATTATATTGGCGTCTGTGATAGGGTTGACTCACCTAGGGAGAGTCTGTTTTACAATATCAAGGTCAGCAACATACATGGAAGAAGATATTCTCCAAGGCCTTTGTGTTAGGTGGAATCTTTCCTAATATTGTAGTATAATACAGAAAAAAGACGCTTGAAGCTGTGGTTAGGCTAACTATCTCCTAACTGCAAAGGTCAAGACTAACATACCTACGAACTTAGTTGTCATTAACCTATATTGCTAAGAGTGAGCAGTTGTCTAATTAAAGACAAATGAGATGCAACAGTGTTTACCCTGACAGTTGCCTTCAATGTGAGTATTTATAACTGTGAGCAGCACCAAATTTAAGTCAGGTAAGCCTCGGGCATTTTCTAAAACACGAACTGCTAAAACTGATGTTTGCTGTTTGCAAGAAAAGGAGGCACGCAGCTTTCTGCAAGCTGTGACTCGTCACCGTCTTTGCATCAGCTTTCAAACCGTTCAGCTTTAGAGGCTGGAAGAACACAGTGGTTCATTGTGCAGCTCCCTAGAAGTGAGATGCGGTGAAACCAGGACCCTCCTTTTGTTCCCTTACCAGTTCCTGATGATCTTTGATCACCAGGAGGGAAGCATTGTGCGAAGAGCAGAAGCTCTGACTGGAGTTCCAGTCGGCTTCATTCTCCGAGAGGTAGTAGCACGTCCTCTGGAAATACAGCCAACCTGATGGACAGAGTTCCAGGGAAGGACAGACAGGAAAATCTGTGGCCGAAGAACGGTTTACTGTGAAAAGACAAAAACCAATCTACCTATTTCTTCCAACTGGAAAAGGTTTCTGGAGCTTTTTAGCTTGCTTTCTGACTTCATTATTTAAAATCACCAAAGTCTAACCATAGCGTTATTACTTCTGCCCAGCAGAAATAATGACTGTAACCTAATTATGTACTCTGGCTCCTGCACCCTTATGGTTGCTGACATACCTTTAAAGTGATGAGCAGGGTCAGGTTGGTAGAAGTAGCTGAGAAGGTGATAATAATGTATCCTCCAAGGACTCTTCAACAACTTAAAAATTTCTGGCAACTATAGTTTTTGCAAGTGTTGCTTCCTTGTAGCTGAAGTAAGAGCTTTGTTTATTACAGTGTAATTTTTTTAAGGACTACAGATTGGTTGCAAAGAACAATCTTCCATTTGTTATTTATTTTCTTGGACTTGGATTAAGACCAACAGAAAGGTTATAAACTTGAATGCCAGAAGTATGCTAAGACTAAACTGAGCACTCCCTAATGCCACTGCAACTAGTGGAATAATTTCTCCAGCACTTGACCACAATTTTAAACAGTATGTCATGAGACATCTATTTACCTTTGAGATAAGGTAAGTTCTGAATCAACCTTTTGAGGTTTTGAGTGATTCTAACAACCTAAAACTCTGGTAATTTCTAGGGCTAATTATATTTTCTTTGTAAATCATGTACACACTTACCAAACTGAATACACAAAATCAAAATGACAGCAGCAGTAAGGACTCCAGTAACACCTCGCCATAACCAGATATTTGAGAATAGACCTGAAAAAAAGAAACGTCAGGAATTCAAAATAAAACCAGCTGAAAGGGGAATAGTGTTCTGGATCCATGAAGCTGTTCCAAAAGAATAGTTGCTCTCGGTGGAGAGCAGGCTGGTAGCAGAGCTGAAGACTAGGAAGTGTGTGACATTTAGCTTGTCATCACAAAGCTACTTAGCCAAGAAGAACTAAGAATTACTCCACATTTTAATTACATCATCCAGAACTTAACCTAATAGTGAGCCTCCAAAGTGATCGAAAGAGAAAGAAATGAGCATGGAACAAATGGGAGTGAAGACAGTAAGTCTGAGGTGGATCCGATGCCTAAACATGGCACAGACAAGAGAAATGAGACAAGTCATCAGCTCCAGAGCCCAAAACTCCCAAGGAACATGCAGCCTTATGTTTTCACAATCTCCTTTTCTTCCCATCTCCCTTCCAGCAGCCAGCAGTGAGCTGGGTCTGGGGGCGGGAAGGAC
>KL274527.1:34791-44795 GCA_000699545.1 Podiceps cristatus | reverse complement strand
GGGGGGAGCGGAGGGAGGGGAGGGGAGGCTGGAAAAGGATGAAGATATATTTGTTACAATTGAGAAGGGGCAGAAAAGAGCTTTTGTGAATGGCTGACTAACTGATCTTTTGTTTGACTGGTCCTCTTGTTGCCAAGTCTGCATTGCATTGCTAATGCTGTTTTCAGGTTTTTAAATCTTAGAAAGAGTACTTTTTGGTTATTCTTAAAATTAAGAGTGTGGTAATTAACTGTGGAAGCTTGTGGATATGAAATAAAATCCTACCATGCATATTACCCACAATTTCTGCTGTTTCTAATGCATAAAAAGAAGTTCTTGAAGGCTTTTTTTTTTTTTTTTTTTAATTATTATTATGGAAACATTGTCAAACACAAAACACTAAAAAAGTTACTGAAAGCTGTATTGAATGGTATTGTTTCATTTTGCCTCTTGACTTTATTGTCACTGGATCTGTCTGGACACTTATGTCACCCTAATGCTGCATTGAGATGTGTGAAGGCTAATTTTCTTTGTTTTTCTATTAAACATGATAGTGATTGTATTAAATATAGAATAGTTTTCAATACAACATTTCTAAATCTAAGTATGGAAGACACTCTGAATGTATTTCTGCCGCAAGAGCTAAAAGCAGTGAAAAAAAACAGACAATCCAAATTCTTTATTTTGGAATTGGCATTCTACTCTTCTCATCAGTATAAGAACGTTTTATAGTACCTCTGTAGAGCATCTCTGCAGAGCTCTGTATAACAAATATTATACTCAACAATACAATTGTCAACCAGATTCAGTACTCTCTAGTTCTTAATGGAGCAAATTATTTGGAATTATTTTATAAATCTGATGGAAAACATTTCCTTGCTGTGTTTGTCTGCTCTGTTGTGTAAATGTAGGTGTTGAGTGCCATATGAAAATAATGTCATAAGGAGTCCCACTGAGCTTCCAGATGCTTCTCCAGAAAAGGATTTCCTTTTGGTCACATTTCTAAGCCTTTTGCAGATGCCTCAAATACCATCAGACACTGAAAATAGAACTAGATGTGTAAGCTGAGGTACCTGAATTCCTGCCTCTGACAGCTGGTGAGCTACAAGTCTCTTGAGAGTCCACTAATAGAACAGAGTTATTGACTTTTGTGGGAGCATAGGCATTTCAGTTGCCAACATCCATGCTTAGGTGTCTTAACTTGGAACTGAATCATACATTTGCAATAGTAATTAAGAAATTATTTGGGGAATTGTGGGATTTTTCTTCATTCTCCTCTTTGCACTTTTCTTGAGTTCACCTGGTTGGAAAAATTACATCAGCTCTACAGTGAGCATTCTGCAAACTGGTCTCTCTTTTCCAAAGGATCTTTTCAGCAGCTTCCTAAGAAATTGTGGTGAACACTCTTCCAGCAAAAGATCTTCAACTGTCGAGAGAAGCAAGATATCATGGTCATTGTCAGAACATGTTCTATCACTTTTCTGTTTGCAATGGTGAATGATTGCCCCCCAGTGGCAGGGGGGGTTGGAACTAGATGATCTTTGAGGTCCCTTCCAACCCAAACCATTCTATTATTCTATGATATTTGCATTTTTGAATCTCTGAAGAGCTGTGTCCTCCTCTCTGAAAGTTAACAGATGCACATGCCTCTAACATCAAGACTCTCGTGTTTTCACATTCCAGGATGCATGGCATGGGCATGTGCTGCCATGTTGCATGACATTGACTTGATAGCTTTAAGAATTTCTGCTGTATTTATTAGGAAATTGATGAACAAATCATGGTACAAGAGAAAAAACGGAAATTGCATTTAGCCCCATTGCCTCACTGTGTACTTTCAAATAGAGAATACACTGAAAGATGTAGTTGTTTTGAAAGAGTAAACATTAAAATTGTTAAATATGCTTCAGCATTTATCCAGCACATATGAGAGTTAAGCTGGAGTACGAGTCAGTCGGCCAACATACTAGTGCTAGGAGGAAACTGCAGACGACTCAGCCTCCTAGGAGCTGGGAGAAATCCTGATATTTATTATTAATTCTGACACTAGCATTGTAGATGACTTACTCAGCTGTACCCAGGATTACATTTTCATGTTTCACTACTAATTTTGGGTGCTTTACATTTGTGTTGGGTTTAGCTTTCCATAGTACCATCTATCTACAATTCCTACTGAAGTTAGTGGGTCAGTAGGTGCTGAGCATCTATGAAAATCATATCCAAAATATTTATATTGGAAGGTGAAAAAGCACCGAAGTTCTCTCTGTTATAAAATGTGTATCTTAAATGTTCTTCTTTGATTCTATTTGCAAATCAGGGAGATAGGTAGGAATCAAGGGATCTGTAAGCATTTAGGCAGCATGAAACATTCATTAGCATGGAAGAGTCCTGGTACTGCAGTGCTATGAAACAGTCAATAGGTAACAGTTTATGTAAAGTACTTAGGAAGAGAAAAAGAGACCATGGTAGCATCAGATATCAGAGTTTACCCAGGTATAATTCTGTAGTGAAAAATGGATCTATCAGAGATTAGGTGCATATTACACCATAGATTTTAAATGCAACCAGTAATAAAGCCATTCAAACAAAGCACTAAGGGAAAAGATGGATTTACCGTCCCCCAGGCTGAGTTTCCTCTGCCCTAAATTAAGCACCAAAACTGTAATTACATGCTCTCCCAAACTGTGTTATTCAGTTGCCCTGAATCAGCCTACTAATTCTTTCCTAAGGTCAATGGATGGCACTCTAGAGATGTAGGACCTACCCCAAGCAGAATACATCCTCTGTACGCCCCTGGAGACAAGGCAGGTTGGTTTTGTTGTGGCTGTGCCTGGGGTATGCATACTTACTGTACGGTACACGGTGTCTCCGCTCCATGACTCTGTTTCTGCACAAACACTCATCACTGCCGCTGTCACGTCCGCCCTGCCCCAGGCTTTAGAGGCACAGAGGTTTTTCTGCTCCTACAGACCTGGGGTGTAACACCAGGCCACAGAAACCTGAAGGGCATTCAAACTGATCTCCTCATAGACACAGACAGTAAATGCATTCTCGGCTTTCAAGCACAGTTTCTTTCTACACCTTTACTCCTTACAAAAAGAACTGCAACCTCTGTCTCCCAGCCAGTCATCTCTGGCCCCTCGCCATCTCTTTAACAGGCTGCTGCAGCCAGAGCTGCCTGTATTTTGGAATACATGAGTCTCTCACTTCTTCCACATCATTGGCTTCAGTGCATGGCCTCTGCTAAACCTAAGATTTGGTATATCATAGGTTCCTGAGTGAATTAAGCAGGCAAAAGAAAAACAGACTAGTCTCTATTCAAGTGCGTAACAGAGGAAAAATGTCTCTTCCAAAGTTGAGTTGTGGTCTCCAGCCATGGTCACACAACAGAAGGGTGCCAGGAAAGCACTCTTTCAGTCACCAAGGACTCACCCCAAAGTGCGGGACTATTTGGACTTTACCCAGATATGGAGTTAGCAGAAATAAAGCCCATCAGTTCCTCAGAGTTACCAAGCTGAGAAGTAAGAGGTGAAATTCTAACTTAGACAGAAAAGGTGTTGGGGGAAGGGGACTGATCATGCATGATATTCAACTTTAAAACAATGCATGGTTAAGTACAAAAATCCATTCTCTTCAGATGCTAAACAATTCAGAAGTCTTTAGGAGCCTGAATCCAGTTTTGCTCACTTCTGTACAAATGTGATTTTTTGATGACGGTATGGCACAGTTCTACATACAACATTTTGAGCAGTTGTTAACCTTTAGGGACGGATGTTTAAGCAGGTACCACACAAGTGAAAGGCCTTTTTTTCCCATACTGAAATTGCAACAGAAGTACTGAACACCTCAGCAGCTGGATCAGGACACAATGAGCACTATGTCTACATCTCAAAAAGAGGGAATATCACCTTTCAATAATATTTATATAAAATCCCTTTACTTCTTCAACTAGAAGCAGGGCATATAATACCAGAGATTTTCTACTGACATTTTTTAAGATTGATTTAATTATCTTTACTTATGTTCATGCTCCTTTTGGATTTACTTTCTGTGAATATGCAAGTGATTGCATTTCATGTTCGTGGAAAGTGGATTTCAAAGTTACATTCATAAGTAATTTCAAAAACCAATTTTAAAGGTAAGGTGAGAAGGCATTGAGATTGGAAGCCTGCATGCTCATCTAATCAGGGAACAGGACAAGTACCATATGTCTTATCAGCACTGTCATGTAACCTAAGCAGCATTACTTCAATTTGTAAAGTTGTGGTCCACTAACAGAGTAACATATTCAGAATTTGTTATAGAATAGACTTGAATTACTGACAATTTAGAGAGAAATTGATCTGTTCACAGATGTTCTCTGAACATAAAACAAAGCTAAATTCTTCAGAAACAGTTAATCTTAAGAATTATTCATTCACTTCTCCTTCTGAGTATGGAATACGGCCCATTAAAACCCAGCTATACTTCCCTGTGCAATATAATTATCTAGGACCATTGAGATAAATGTCAGCTAGAAGGAATCCCTCTTGCATTCAACTGAAACAGAAGCTGGTTATAACCAGTTGTTTAAAACAGTTCAATTTTAATAATAAGACAAAACCTTAAATCTAGACTGACATCTCAAATTTAGGCAGGGGATTTCTGCAAATCCGAATGTTAGTTCAGTGCCATAGTCATTTCTATTTGGCATCAGACCAGGTCTTGTTTCTACTATTTCTGAAATCACAGACAAAACCACAGGCAACTGGATCTCTCCTAGGAAAAAATTGGATCACAAACAAAAAGAGTTTAATATTCTTCCATTCTTTAGTCCCAAAAAGAACATTACTTTTATTTCTGTTCTCTTCATTTTCAATGTGCAATGGTTGTAGTACTTAGAAAGAAAAAAGGAAATATATGTTTTTACTACTCAGATATAGTATTACCCTAAATACTCAACATATTTTAGTTATATTAGAACTGTTAATAAAAAAGTCAAGTAAAGCAGCATCCCTCTTCTCTCTTTTCAAGATGAAAAAAAAAAAAAAAATACTGTTTCAAAGAAGGTGAGATTGGGAAGAAGCCCTCATTAAACCAGTGACAGAGGCAAATTCTGAGACACTCGGAGTTGAAATGTAGCTAACAGGGACACACTTGTCATTCTCTCCCAAGATATTTTTTTATTGTATTATCTTCCCACATGCCAGACACTGTTTTTAATAAAAAAATGTCCTAACACTCTTTTTGTGACTAATTATGGTCATTGTAGTTTTCAGTTCTGCTAAATGAATGAAACACCTTCTATGGCTTGGAATGATGGAGTAAACTGGATTCAGTCTGGAAAAGAGAGAGCTGGGGAGGAGGTGATGGCGAGGAGGGAATAGAGGCCTGCAAAATTACAGTGGCTTGGGCAGGGTGGATAGGGCTTGGCTGCTCATTCTTTGTCCCAATAGAAAAAAGTACAGGATAGCAAAGAAAAGAAGGGAGATTCAAAGAAAACAAAATGTCTGACACCAGGTACCTGGCCATCAGAACTCCTTGCCAAAGGATGCTGTGGGTGCAAAGCTTATGGATGGCTAAGGACAGGCTGGACAAACAGATGGAAAAGACATTCTGTGATGGTCACTGAATCCCCCCAAAACACATATAACTCAGGAAATTCCCTGAACCAAAAATAGCTGAAGCTAGGAGAGGATTATTCTGTACCTTTCCTACCCTCTCCTTGCACAGCTGGAGCCTGCTGCTGGAGGTATATAATGGGCTACCTGTAAAGCTTCTGACTCAGTATGGGCCTGCTTATTGTCTCTTACAGATCTATGAATAACAGTATGTCTAGTAATAATGAGTGGCTTTAGTAATTTTCTCCACAGCATTTTTTAAAAATTAATTAATGCAGTTTTTCAAAAATCTAGGTTTCAAAGTATTCATTTGGGTGTGAAATTATATTTAAATGTGACATGATCTGCAGAACTAGGCTTTGGAAATGTAAGATTTGTTGTTGCCGTTTTGGTTTGGGGTTTTTTTTTGAATGAATGAATGAATGTATGAGTGACCAAATTAGTTGACATTTATTGCTTCTTTAAATCTAACCAGTACACAGAGCAAATTTTACAAGATTAAGCAGAATAATCCTGTGCTTTAAACAGATTCTGAAGCTCAGATTTTTAAAGGACTTATTTCTGTCAATCCTTGGAAACAAATTCAACAGATATTTTAATGCATATTACTTAGTGCAAATCATAAATAAACTGCTTGATATTTGAAACTGAAAAACTGACCTCCAAATAATCTCCAACATTCATAACACCTGAACTGATGATCTTCAATAAAGGTCATCAAATGCAGATGGATAAAAATAATACTTTACATTTTCTTAAGTTCAAATATGAGAGAGGTCAGGCCCAAATATTGGTACCTAACTTTCCATTAATTTTCTGTGCTGAACCACATGGCCCGATCACATACGAAGGCCTGTGGGGCATCTGAATGAGAAATGGTCCTTTCAAACTCTCAAGCTGCTACTGTCCAGGCTGACTCATCAACTTTAAAAGCTGCTGACATCTGTCTGCCACGGGTTTCCATTGCTGGTGCTAACACACATTGAAATAAAGTTGCTTTGGTTTGCTTTCTGACTATTAAGTCTCACTGAGACTATGGACCTGATGAACCTGTCAAGAAATGTCAAGCTGACATAATTATAAATAGCCTCAGACGAATGATGTAAACACTGAAGGCTATTTAGCTCTGTCCCCAAAATAGAAAATTCCCCCTGGGTAAATCAGAGTTAAATTTGTCAAGTGGTCTTCTTACCAAATCATGCCTTCCTTTTCTTGCTTTTCAGATGCACGGATGGCTCATACATATACACCTGCCACAGCACAATTCGCTGCACCCTTATGCCTTGCACTCCAGGTTTGTATTGTAGCTTCTGTAGCCTAGAACCGGTGTCATAGACTCTTGGAAAGAACTGATAATTTCTTTGTCGTTCATGTGTTTCTCATACCTTTGAATGAATGCATACGTTACACAATAATGATCACAGCTTTCCAATTATACATGATGTGCTTATTATCAGATCTACATGTAGATCTACATGAGCCAGATTGTTTCTACATGTATTACAAACTATGCTACTGTCATAGAGCTTGTATTATTACTACAGACTTCTTGCATCTCCAAATAATAAATTAAGGTGTATGCTATCCACTGGATATACTCCTTTCTGGATATAGATACCTGTAACCTATTGGGTTTGATGAGTACAACAGTGTTTGTTTTAAAAAAGTGCCCAAAGCAGGACTTGGACAGTATTTAGCAACCTGAATCCCAAACCACTATCCTAAAAACCTCTACTCAGGCAGTAATTCTAACTATCCCAGCCCTTTAGATATATACACTTGATAGCTGTCCTTCCCTTTGACAGTGAGTACTTAGCTCATACTAATGCTCTGATCCGCCTAAGTGTGAGCAGTTAGCAGTTACCTCCTTAGCCAGTCAGTATTCAAAGATGAGGCATCCTTTTGCATTAAGTGAGGTCTCATCTGATAGGGACAGACCCCTAAAATTCAGTGAGGAACCTTTCTTTGCTTTGCAGTAAAACATCTGGAGGAGGAAGTTGGAGAATGTGAAACACCTTTTACATTTTAGCTTAGTAATTAGAGTACTCATACAGAAAAATGCCTTTTTTGCCTGATGGGATTCAGATCCCCATTTTCTCATACCTTAAGACATGCTTTGGTAGGCAGAGCGCTATAAGGATTGTTCCTGTGAAAGCTGATGCAGTCTGAAGACCAGGTGTCTGATGAACAGAGAGAATGACTGTTTAAATCAGTGATTAGAATGGTTTATTTTGAGAAAGTATGTGGGTTTCTGGTCTCTATTCCCATTGCCCTTTTAGCTTTATATTTCAAATCTGCCTAATATAAAATACATTAAAAGCCTTAAATTCTAAAACCAGGATCTAGCTTACCTTTCCAGCCTTGATGCCCCATGCCTTGCTGTGTCTTTTTAGACTGATCAGTCTTGAACTACTTTCTAAATAATTCAACTTGAAGAAAAGGCATAATTTCAGGAGGAAAAAAGAGTGAGTTCTTCCACACGTTGCTAGCAGTGATGCTGTTGTCTAAGGTTTGACATGTGTGAAATGTCTCTGTTTTCCAAGGGTGCTGAAGTCAGAGCACCTGTGGGAGAATGTCCTGGATGCACAGATCTGAAGTAAAGAGAGTCAGTGTCGCTCTTCTTGATGAGTTTCCCAAAGCCTTCCCTGTGTCTTTCTTACTGTTTTCAACCCTTCTTCCCTCAGGAATCAGGTTCTTGCAGGGAGGAGTGAGCCTGCTCTGCCTGGGAGGGTGGGTGGTAGCTGTCTGTCGCTCCTTTAGCACTTTAGCAGTCTCCAGCCCCACATCCCCAGCAGGCACCAGCACCTCCCCGCAGCCATTTACAAGATTCTTGATCCAGATTTCACCATATCGCCAATACCCGGGTTTCCCATCGGCTTGTTTCAGAAAGCTCTCTGCCCAAGGTGGTGATGTGTTAGATGTCTCTGTCTAGACACGTGTCTCTGTCTAGAGCTGAGCTTCCTAACTGGGTTGTAAGTTGTGCAGGAGAAGCCAGGGACTTCAGAGCTAGCACATCCATTGGCAGGATGCAGGCCATAGCAAAGAGATCTCTCTTTGTCTGTAGGTGTCGGGAGCAGATCCAGGGGTTGGATATGAACGCAGAAGTAGAATGGAGAAGTCAGGGAAATATGCTTGGGACCTGCCAAGCTGAACAGAGTCATTTGAATACACTGAGCAAAATATTTCAGTTAAGAACTGACATTGAGGTCAGCTGAATCTGAGAATAAAGAAGGGCCTGATTTTGCCGTTAAGCGTTTGTTGTATGTTGACTGGAGTTGTGCACAGAACCAAAATAGGGCTAATTTTATGGGACTGATACTGGATTTATATCCTATTTTGTTTCTGGCCCTAAGAGGCTTGAAACAGGCTTCTAATCTCATTGAGTAGTTTATCTTATTGACTAAAGACAGAGAACCAGCCAAAACTTCAGGTCTGAAACCAAGATTGCAGATGCATTTTAGTCTCAGTCTAATCCCAAATGAGTAAGAACTCAGAGGACATAAACCACCACCACGCAACCAGAGCCATCACAAAAAGTCTCAGCTGAGATGCTAGATATGGTCATAAATCCTATTGCCCAGGAATGGCCTTTCTCAGACCTGCTGCACTGTGGCTGTTTAGAAAGTTATCCACATGGCATATTAGAAGCAGGTGCAAGCTGGCTTTAACTTATGTTGCAAACATTTGTCTGTTAGCACTGTAGTGAAACCATGCCGGTAAGCCCTGAGGCAAGCTGTACTGTCTCTGCACCAGGAGCTTATACCATTAGGGTCAGGGATGGCCCTACAACAGATCAACAGATCATTCCGTTTAAGCTGATTGCTCCGTAATTTGTAGCTACATGTACATATTTCATTAAGAAATAACATTCAGACAGGTATCTTCTCTTAAACACAGCCCAAAGGCAGGAATCCATCTTTCCTTTGGCATGTCTTCCCATGGTCAGCTGCTCTCCATCTTCAGTTGAAGTGACAAAACATAAGTGTTGCTATGAACACGCCTTCTTATTAATAACAGCAGAATCTAGCAGAAACTACTGTGGTATGCTTTCAATAAATTATGAAGAGATATAAAATTAGAGGCCCACATTCCACTTCTGACCTTCACCAGTAAAAAATCTTTAAAGGAATTACCTAAATTGAATTATAATTATCTATTGTTATTATTCTATTATATTGAATATATTATCTATTATTTAGGCATTTCATTTCCTTATGCATAATATTTGTTTTCCCTCTCTCAAGTAACGTAACTATAAGGGCTATGTTAAAATACCTTCAAGACCACATCTTTGGAAGGGCAACATATTATATGACCTGACATCTGGGTCAAAGTCAAAAGAACTATTTCACAAAGAAAACAATCATTTCAATAACTGAACAAAGAAGCATCAGGCCTAACTAGCTGGGCTGCATGGGGAATGTA
>KL274527.1:0-34687 GCA_000699545.1 Podiceps cristatus | reverse complement strand
TGGTGGTGTTGGGATGTGTGGCTTGTGCTGCACATAATGCACAAATGAGTCTTATGGAAGGGGAACTGTATGTAGATCTAGGAAAAGAAATACAAAAGCTTTTTCCTCCCAAAAATACATTCAGCATGGACCAGGAAAAAAACAAAACAAAACAAAACAAAACAACAGCTTAAGCCCTGTGGGAAGTTAAATCTCATAGAGGAAAAGCATATTATTTCTGCTTACCTTAACTGATCAACCTGTTTGATACACTGAGCCAGATACCCATTTTGCATAAATCAGAGAAAGTCAATGAAACTATATTAATTCACACAATCTTATATTTTTAACCTAGTAGCATCTCAGATTGTATAACTGTGATTTAAAATAAAGCACAATCTATGACAGATTCCCAAAAGAAAAAGGAGGTGAGGCAATAAAATGAACCAAAGTAAACTGAAATATGTGTAACCACATAACAACAGTAGCCAAAAGTAACACTTCATCATTGCATTTGGGGTTACAGTTATTAAGTTTGCTCTTTTTCTTATTTCTTTCATAACTTTGCAATGATATGACCATAAGATCCTCTGGGAGAGTCAGGCTAGCAGAGAACGCAGGCCTTTGCACATGTCCCAGGCTAGAACACTACATGTTTTGCTACAGAATCCCCAGCTGCAAAATTTAATCTGAGGGAGGTAGAGATAGATGTCTGAATTTTTTCCCTTTGTGTCTCTTTCTGTCAATACAAATCCAGAACTATAGAAACTCTTTATGCTTTGAAATACCTACAGCTGAGTGCAATTAGTCCACTGTCTTTTGATATATTCTCTCTCCTTGTGTTTTAAGCCCATCTGGCAACTAAGCACCACACAGCCACTCGCTCACTCCCCTCCAGTGGATGGGGGAGAGAATCAGAAGAGTAAAAGTGACAAAACACGTGGGTTAAGATAAAGACAGATTGATAGGTAAAGCAAAAGCTGTACATGCGAGCAAAGCAAAACAAGGAATTCACTCACCACTTCCCATGGGCAGGCAGGTGTTCAGCCATCTCCAGGGAAGCAGGGCTTCATCACACGTAATGATTACTTGGGAAGACAAACGCCATTGCTCCACAAGTCCCCCCCTTCCTTCTTCTTCCCCCAGCTTTATATGCTGAGCATGATGCTGTATGGCATGGAATATCCCTTGGGTCAGTTGGGGTCAGCTGTCCCGTCCGTGTCCCCCTCCCAACTCAGAAGAAGCCTGTGGGTTTTCAGTAAAATATTCGATTAGCCGGAGGTAACATTTATCTGTTATATTGAGCCTGTATAAAAACTCACACTGCAAGCAATTGGATAATTTCATATTGTGAGGGTCTGAATTCATCAAGGCTAAAAGGAATAGGGCACACTATACTAAGCAAGAAATTGTATCAGGCCAAAGCCCTGCAGGTAGCGCTATCAAAGGTGAAGGTTAAAGAAGGAATGATCTAAGAAAAGAAACTTTAGAGGGAAGCAATAAAGTGAATGGTATCAAACTGAGATACCTAATGGTATTTATCCAAGAACTCAGGAAAAAACTTTGTATGTGGAACTGTTGAACTACTAACCACAGCATGTAACCTATAGCGTAAATTACCAGAGGGATCAAAGCAGCAATTCTTAAAAAACCCTTCATTATGATCCTGGAAACTATGAGTCAGCCTATCATCTAAGCTAGGTAGACTGGTAAAAAAAAAAAAAAAAAAAAAAAACAACAACAAAAAAAACCCCAAAAAAAACCAACCCAACCAATACTAGTAGATAAATATGATCTATTCAGCCTTAAGCTTTTGAAGAGAAATAATACCTCATTGGGCATCTTTGAAGGAGCCAAGGACTTAACTCTCTTGGTAAAACCACTCAGATATTCACGAAACTATCTTTGAGAACCCTCATGAAACTATTAAAGAGATACAGTTGCCATTGGATAAGGACGAAGATGGATCCAAGATGGAAAAAAAGGTGGGAATAGTCATTTCACAGTGCAGGCAGATCTGCAGAGGTAATCCTGAGGACACTACTTGTTATTACATTGGACATGTTATTACAATGTTATTACATTGAGGATCTGAATGATAGATGGTAGATGGAATTCACTGTTTATGTATGTGGATTCATGAACAAGGGGGAAGGTCCTCTCAGGCTACATACACGTTGATGGACTCTTATTTAACAGCTGCTAATCAGCTAAAGGATCTACGATACACCATCAATAGTTCCCTGAACATGTTGGCTCAGCAGTGATCAGAAAGGTAAAAAGAAGACCAGGATTATTGGGGAAGGAATGGAGAATAAAGCAAACGACACCAGTTTTTCACTCTACATATCCATGGTCTGGCCACCCTCTGAGTAATGCATGCAGTTACAATCATCCAGTTTCAAAATGAGTCTAATACAAAAGAAAGATAAGAACAGTGACAAAAATGGTCTGAGGAATAAAGCAGCTTCTGTCCAAAGAGAGATAACAAAGATTAGGACTCAGACTGGAAAAGCAAGAACTGGGGCAGAGAAGGAGTGTGCTGCTATATAAAGTCATGAAGGGAATAAAGAAGGGTGTCTGGGAAATAATTATTCATTATTTCTCATGGTCACATCTGGCCCAGTGATTGCTCACTGAAATTATTGAGCAGTGGGAGAAAAGGGGAACAAAAGGCATGGAAAGAATGCTTGGGGGACTATTACTCAGTCTTGTCCCAGGTTTTATTCTTTCCCTGGTGGAGTGAGGCTTTCAGGCTAGATTGATCTTTGGTGTGATCCAAGCACGCAGCCCTTATGGCCTTATGTTCAGTGTGCCTGAGCAATTCAGAAAAGTAACAGGATATAACAGCAAAGAATCATAGAATCACAGAATGTTTTGGGTTGCAAGGGACCTCTAAAGCCCATCTAGTCCAACCCCCCTGCCATGAGCAGGGACATCTTCAACTAGATCAGGTTTCTCAGAGCCCCATCCAGCCTGACGTTGAATGTTTCCAGGGATGAGGCATCTACCACCTCTCTGGGCAACCTGTGCCAGAGCATCACCATCCTCATTGTAAAGAATTTCTTCCTCATGTCTAGTCTATATCTTCACTCTTTTAGTTTAAAAGCAAAAGACTGGAAACAAACAGGTTAAATTCTATGGCAGCTTTCATTTTTAAACAAAAACCTTTCCTCATCATAGAATTATTTATTCAACAGTACAGTTTGTTACATTGCTTTTTTCCTATATTGTGCATGTGAATGTAATTTTCACCCTCAATGCATTTCTAATGTAATTTTTCTAATGAATATTATTGTGTATTTGATTAATAATGTTTTATCATCTGTCTTAAGAACTGTGTCAAGATCATTAAAATACCGAAATGGAAAAATACAATTAGATTGCTTTGTGCCTCTGTCTTAAAATGAAATATCCATTGCACCATATAATAATTTCGATAAAATAAATTTACTGTATTTTATATCCCCACAGTACTACTACCACAATCTTAAATTCTATTAGTTCAGTTAATGATGTCATGCATTCTTCAAACTGTAAATTATGGTCACATTCTGCATTTATAACACATTGCTCTCTGCCAAAGCATTTTTCTAACATAAACCAAAAATTTTCCCTACCACTAAAGAGAATCACTATTAGACTATATATCTTAAGAAGAGTTAATGTTTAAAGTCAACATTTTCAAGGATGTGCCAAAAAGGCACTTTTGGATATCACTGTATGGTTTACAGTGCCTCCAACTGAAAACATTGGCTTCAATCAGTAAGACCAAGGGGTTCCAAAGGAATTAATCTGAACTCTGGACATGTAAGAACAATGAATTCAGTTCCTTCAGGAGACGCAACCATACACCTAGTGCTAGGCTGTAGGATCCCACTAACTTCTTTGAAATTTTGAAAATTACTCCCTTTGCATTAGAGTATGCTTTCAGGCACAACCTTGAGCAAATAGAGTGACTCAGAAATATCCCTGGGACTAGGTGTCATCCTGTAACATATTCAAGCATGAGCTCAATTTTCATCACATAAATAATCCCATTTAAACAAAAGACAATGCATATATTTAATACTAGATGCATGCTTACGTGCTTCAATGATTTAGAACATCAACAAGGTAACAGCTCAGTGGGACTATGTATGAATTAACGTAAAAGATTTGGATTTAAAGCAGTAATTAAATTAATTGCTGGATGAAAATTTAAACCGTGTTGTTTTATATCCAAATTATATCATGCGTTCCGACTAAAAATTGGAAGAGTGAGGAAAACAGTAATGGGGTGGCAGACCTGCATTACTTTCATATACATGTGAGTGGGCTGCTATTCTGTTAATCCCTGCAAGGAGCCATACAACCTGACTCATGATTTTCCATTGAGGATAGTAACAGAAATCTTAATGCAACCGAAACAGCAAGTGGAAAATATTTTCCATATTTTTTTGAAATCAGCTAGAATAATGCAGTCAACATTTCTCTTCTCTAAATACCTCAGCAGGACTCTTGCTGTAGGAAATTATAATCTGATCACATATTTCATTTTGACTGCCATCTCTTAATTAAATGCTAATAATACTGGCCAAAGCAAATGAAAGTAGGATTTATTCATTATCAGACAAAAGCATAACTAGAGGTGTTGTACCCAATGACATGTAATATACGGGCTTAGCTTTTTTCACTTTTGTTTCCCTCTGTCATTTTCAGTATTAAAGAACAACAAAATCCAATAATGTGTTCTTTCTTCTTAGCACTTTCAGTGCAGGAAAAGAACAATTTCTGAATAACTTTTCCAAGTCAACTTGCCTCAGAAAAGAAAGAACTAAAAAGTCTTGAATCAATGAGGTTATAAATGTAAATTTAATCCATTCTTAATGGCCTATGGATGTGGTTCACCAAGGTTCCCTGCCAGTAATTTTCTGCTGTTCCTTTGGAAAAAAAGTAATTAATGAAACAAGTTGAAGCTTGTTGTGTAATCCTCTCTTGAAAGCTGTATTCATACATTTTTCAATAAGAATCAGCAACTGATTAAAAATGTACCTGTCTGAATGCTTAGAGCTGTTGGAACAGAACCTGCTGCTTAATATGAGGTTTATTAATGCTGTATTAGACTTTTTTCTTCTTCTTTTTTTTCCCCTCATGGTAGAATGTGATTTGCTTTCAGCAAAGACATCCTTGGATGAACTAAAGTTCATTGGACAACAAATGTGTATCGGTGAAATCTATTAAATGTGATTACAGTCAGAGAGTTTACATCTAGTCTGGATCCAAGTTTTCAGAGTACAGAAATGTCTCTCCTGGGAGACATGGGCATGAATCTTTTTGACCCGAGGAACCAACAGAAGCCAAAGACACCACTTCACTAGCAGGTGTATTGGTTGAGAAATCATGGCAGCTCAATGCACGCATCCCACCTCTGCTCCCTCTCCTCTCCCAGGTTGCTCACCTCCCTGTGGGAAGTGGAGCCCCCACCACCTCCTCCACTCCTGGGGAGGAGGAGACAGAGGCAAGTACTGAGCACAACACCGAGACCTGTGCTGCTGTTGCCTCCGCTACTCATCCCGCTACCTGGATGACCCAGTCCCTGGCATTCCCCACTGTCCTGCCACAATGAAAAGAAAAGATCTGCTTGGATTTTGTGAAAGAAAAGTGACATTGTCTACTCACAGGAGACAGGCATAGCCCCCTGCTTCAAAACAAACAGACCCATCACCGATATCTCTGAGTCATATCTTTAAGCCTTGGACTAGAAGAAGAATTTAATATATTCAGGATCTGAGTTCCTGTATCTTGTAATCTAATATTGTAATTAAGCCCCTCTGGAGCCAGAGAGCTGTGCTAGTGGTTGTACTGGGAGACTGGGCTATATACATCTTGTTTGCTTGTTACATGAAAAAAAATGCAATGCTAACAAAAAGAGGGATTATTTTAGTTAAATTTTCCCTTCAACTCCACTGTTTTGAAAATCCTTAAAAGGAGAAGACTACTGCTGGCAGAGCTATGACAGTAACATTTTAAAAGGACAGAAATGCCAATCCAGGTTGAGAATGGATATATATGACTCAAGTTGGCTTTTTTCCACATTTGCTGGTTCTAGGAGGTACTTCCTTCCAGCACCAGCTGCCTTGTCAAAGATTTCTGCAAGATTCTTCTCTCTGATCCATTCAGCTTCCTTCCTAGAAGGATTCAGTTCTTGGTTTCCACTGTGCACGGTTTTATTTTACATGAAAGACCTGACAGGGGGAAAAAAAAAAAAATGTCAGAAATCCTTTCCAAAGAGCTTGTAACTGCTGCTGATCTGCAAAGGTTCATATATTCCAGGTCATCATTAAATCTTATACTGAAAGTTTTGGGAAACGGAAAAGGCAAAAACTCAGCAGGGATTTCTTCCCCCTGCCCCCTGCTCCCCAGCACCTACTCAGTCTACACTACTATTCATTTTCCTCCTTCCCACGACCTAAACATAAGTGCTATGGATACACAAACCTCTCTTGTCAATGCTGTAACAAGCAGTAGCACAATATTGACAAGGAGAAATGTAGAATTGATTTAGGGCTCGGTTTTGCAGCTGCTCAAATTTGGAATTACCATTGCCTTGAACAGGAATTCTCCAAAGGGAGTGGCTGCAAATTCAGGCCCAAAGAAAGCAGTAGCACATCGACAGCTCACCCGTCCAGGCAGCCTCTCCCGCCTTTCTGCGACCTGACCTGACCCGGCTCGGGCGATCCAGGCAGAAAAAACAAATGGCGGTTGGAAGGTGATTTATTGGAGATGGAGCCTGCCACCAGCATCGCCATGGGCTGTAAGGGCAGAACCGAAGATTGGGAAGAGACAGCTGGATGAAATAATCATGAAATGAACTTTCTTTCCAACACTGATAATTATAAGGCATTAGAAATTTAGTTCATGTCCTTTTTTCTGTCCCACACCTCCAGTCATTTCTCCTGTTTGTCTCTTTCTGCAGCTGTATTTTATAGCCCAGTTTGGAGCAATCATTCTGGAATGTACAAGTTTGAAAGGGCATCAAATATAAAACTAAATAGCAAAAACACAACAAATGCAACAAGCATTCATACTGAGGGACCCTCTAATGTTTTTTAACCATGTATTGCAAACATGCCGTGCTATTTTCAGGGCTTGGACACATAGGGATTCATGTCAGAAAAAACACTGAATTTTTGCTGTATTTAGATTCTATTATGACCTCAGAGTTGGTACTGGTAACTGGTAGGTCGGTCATAATTCATACAAATAATCGGAAGGGTCATTGTGCACTGGTTTTGTTTGACAACACTGACTTTGTTTTTTTCAAAATGGGAATAGAGCTCTGTCCTGAAACTCAAGAGTTGTGTTTCAAACACACCAGGTTAAGGTGTGTTATCAACAGTGGTGCAAAAACTGGAGTTGTTCCAGGAGATCTGGTGCAAAACTTCAGCCCAGAGATTTGCTCACTTTCTTCAACAAAATTCAGAAGTTCCAAGGTTCTGTAATTTTCTGTGTTCATCCTTGTGCTGAAAGCTGCAACTTAACTACCAGCAAGCACAGCCTCGCTAGGGTGTATCAAGACATCCTCAAATGTTTCAACCTTCCTGATTTTCTTCTCTTTGCTGTACCCCTTAGGAGGAATAAAGAAAATTAAAGAGCACTGTTCGAAAGAAGAAAGTCCTCTGTAAACCCAGCAATACTGTCTACGGTACAACACTCAATGAAGAGATTATGATTCCTGCATGACCACTGTTGAGACAACTCATTAGCATCATCCTGAAATAGGGGGGTTAACATTTAGCAAAACTGTATGTGGAATCGGGCTACTGAACTGTGTGACATAAATTTTAAGTGTCAGCAGAAGAAAACAAATCAAGCAGCAAGATAGAGATAATAATGATAAATTAAATACATAACTGGAAATTGTAGCACACAATCCAATTTTCGAACTGTCTGTGCTTTTTACTAGCTGGTTTAGAGTACTTTTCTGACAAATATTTTTGTAATCAAATTTCAGCCAACCAGTTGTGAATAAACTGTGATTTTTTTCGCATCCACCTGAACTCTGCTATTGGTCACTCAAAATCCACAGAGCTTCAAAGATTTAAGTCTGTTGAGAATTGAACAAATTGTTTAGTTTAAGTTTCCTGACAGATGGCCTAAAATCTCATTTTTGATAAATAAACACTCCCATTTCTGCCCAGAACTAATTTGTTTTGATCATGAACTAAATTGGATTTTCTAATTAGCTGATGCTTGCTCATAGGTTTAACTTAATTTCACAAATATTCATACAAATACCTTCATGAAAGTTCTTCAAAAGCAAAAATGTTTATATCAAAGAATGGTCAAAGTGGAGATTTCCTTAGAAGCTTTTCAACCAACCACAAGTAACATTCTTGTTGTACACAAATTTCAACTCTCTCTGCACTCAGATGGAGCCTTTCCATGGACTTCAGGGGGGATTAAACTGGATTATATGAGTCTAGTTCCAATGGACACTGTAAAACCTCAGGAGATCATGCATGTTTTTCTTGGGAGCTTTTCTCTAAGTCTTTACCTCCTCAGACTCTGGATTTTCGCATCCCGTGTACATACCTTAATTGCCAGTGGGTAGCAGCTCACCTCTGAGGCAGCTGTTGCTCTCTTGCATTGGATACTTCCATATTCAGATATTAGAATCTGAATTTGCCCAGTTGTAGCCAGTCTAGCAGAGCTGGCTCCTTCACCCCATCCACGGAGGAGGAAAAGTGAGGAGCTCCCAGAGAGGTCTCCACCATTGCCTCCCTGGCAGCAGCTGCAGCCTCCCGGCGCTTTCTTTCCACATTGTTCCCAGGCTTCCCATACCTCCTCTCCTGCCTCCCGATTCACCCCAGCCCTGTGAAATAACTCCCAGCTGTTTTTTCCCGCTCTAAGCAATGGCACTTGACTACCATCACAGAGAGAAGCTGCCTGCGAAGCAGGTGTCTGAAGTTTGTGTTCGGTTCCTATAGGCAACACCCTGCCTGTCCCCTGGCACAGAGCTGCAGCCATACCACGGACTCAGGCAGTGGCCAGCATTTCACTGTAAACGCACGTGTCCCTTCCCTTGTGTGGGTGACAGCAGAGGAGCTGGGATGAACCCAGATGATACCTTTTTTGCCTTTTTTTGAGGACTGACTTCTCACCTGATACTGTGATTAGTTTTAGCTGTCGTCCTGTGCAATACAGCAAGCATTTCCTCCCACGATGTAAGTCAACAAGTTTTTAACAACCGTCTGCTTGCCACTAAATATTCAGAAAGGTGTAAAACTGAAAGGAATGAATAAAGACAACAAAGCACTGTACTTCTAGGCCTTAATATGTCTGTTTAATTGCACAAGGTATGCAAGATGACACTGTTTTACTGTCATGACTTAATTATTTACACTTATTTAGACAAGCTAACTGTAATTAAATTATGTCTGTTTTGAAACACATCTTTTTTACTTAGCAGGCCTTAATTTAATTTAATGCTATGTTTTAATTTAAAACTGCTTTAATGTAATAAAAAACAAGTTGGGATGACAAATAAAGGGCTAATGTGCAGATATGATTCATTTGCACATAAATCAGTTAATCTTTTTTAATGGAACTCCTTTAAATAATGCCCTTTTTTTTATCAGCTGTATTTATGCTCTTTATAGTCCTGTTGTTAAGGAACCAGCATTTTCCCAGTGACGCACCAATACTGGCAGGAAGCACATTCTAAGTGTATTTTGTGACTCATTTCAATTTGCTCTTTAGTGCATTTGCAGTTTGCTCATTAACATCGGCATTGGTGGCTAATGGATACTCAGTAGGAAGTCATTTTTTTCATGAATGTTTCATGGAGAAACAGACATGAAGGTGAGGAAGGATTTAACTGGTGACAAAGTGGTTTGTGGGGGGACAGCAGGCCATGCCCCAGGGCTCGCCAGGACCAGGCTGAGCCCCACTGCCTCCGTGTCAGGAGCCCCACCACAGCCAGCATCTGCCACAGCACTTACACTCCGCTCTCCTCGCATGCACACAGCTCGTGTGTGTCAGCAGCAGAGAAAGGGGAATGATCTCTAGGCTGAAAGAAAATGATATCTTTATGTACTGATCCTTGCTATTGCTCCACGACTGAGCTTTCTGAATACCATAGTTGTTATAAACCTGAATATAGAACAGACTTGGATGAGTAATTTTGCTGTACTTTGCTTGGCTCATTTCTTTCTTAGCTTTTCCTCTTTCATTTTTTTTTAAGATGACACTGGAAGAGATACTGCTTTTTTGTGTTACCCATTCAACACAGAAACCACTAATATTTTTTTCACCCAGGTCTTCTGGCTCTGTTGGAGAAAAAAGGAAAAAAAAAAAAAAAAAGAAAAAAAAAAAAAAGAAAAAAAATCATTCCCTTCCCCCTATACACCCACCAAAATAATCTGAAACTGTAGCCCAATCTTAGTCAAAAATTCCTATTGTACTGGTTAGGTGAACTGGTCATAGTGTTCAGCTATGAATGAGACAAGTTTCTGACAGATACAATCTCTTGGAAAAGCCTATTAAAGACAAACAGCTTCTCTCTGTTCTTGTCTTCAGTAGAGGTTGCGAATGGCAGCCACACTTTGTTTGCATGAACTGGATTGATGCTACGTGTATGATAAACTCCCAAACTCAGAACCCTTCATTAGGGCATTCCAGTGACACAAATACATGTCTGTTGGCTCTGGCTCCTGCAGAACATGCAATACATGAAAAATGCATATAAAACTTGTAGAGAAGGGCATAAGAGGAAGCCTGAAGGACATGTCAAAGGCAAGCTCAGGAAAACCCTGAAGTGTTCCTCTGTGCACACCAGGAACCATACGCACCCGGGTCAGCAAATTTTCAAGCATTCTCAAGAAAAGCAGAGGTTTACATTAATGTTATTATTATTTATTTTGTCATGTCAGGAACAATAACAAAGTCAGTATGCTCTTCAAGGTGCACAGTGACCTTTATGGTGCTTTCATATGGTTTTCCTAGCCTCAAGTTGTTTCTCCAGCTTTAAAAACAATGATATCACCAGAGAGAGAAAAAAAAAAAAGAGTGCATTATACTAGGTAATAGGAGAAAAAAACCTACTAAAGTCCAAAGGCAGAGGATGGGTCAAGTGCACAAAAGGTACATATAGAAGAACTCATGTCCTGAATACTCCACAGTTTAATACACACGTTTAATATTGGTTACAAAACAATTGCATGGTCACTTCAAAACAAAAAGCAGATGCTGAAACAAATGGGAAGAAATGCTTGGATACCATTGCTAATGTTGAAATGGTCCATTCCTTACACACACACATAAACAAAATATTTTTAACCATATGTGAAGTGGAATTGACCTGGTACAGAAATGGAAACACAGAAAGAATAGGGACACAAGAGCTCAAAGAATATTTTAGATAACTAGTAACATGACCTGATAAAATTTATCCTGAAATACTTTAAAATTAAAGAACAAAATGAAGTAATTATTAAACTGTTGGATACCACTGTGAAGTCACAGGGGACAAATGGCACCCCAAAGATTGGAGATGAATGAGTGCAGTATCTCTTCTTATGGGGAAAAGACAAATGCAGGGTAATAAGGGCAGTCAGTCTAGCTTTAATAAGTGGAGATGTATGAGAAACTCTGAAAGCCCAAAGAGAGTGACAAGATAATGAAATGGCCAACATGGATATCTCAAGAACAAGTTGTACCAACCTGATCCTTTATTGATGGGAGAAGTAGCTAGGATAAGCTATAGCTGTACTACAATAAAGTCATCATCCCACGTGACATATACATAACTTGGGGAGCTGCTGGCTAGATAAAATCACTATAAAGGAGTACAGCTTGTCATAAGTCAAGCTCAAAGAACATGTGTCAGTAGCGTGTTATGAAACTGGCAGAGCAGATCAAGCAGTGTCCTAGAGGAATCCATTATAAATCCACTATTAAGCAATCTTTTCAGTTAGATGCTGGAACAGAAATTGTTTATGCAATTAAACATATAAAATGTGCACATCAAAGCAACTTGGGAGGACCTGCATGTATATTTGTGGACAAGACCGGAATTCAAAGTGCCTCTGGCCATCTGGACAATCCAGGTGCCCTCTGTGAGGTGGACAATGAAAGCGAGTGAAAGAAACCTAAGGACAAAGATTGGATGCTTGTGTAGAAACCAGAGAATAATGGCTACAAGGGAGGTTTACGTTAGATATTACAGAAGGGGGACAGCAGAGAAGAAATCAGGTATTTTACTGCAAGGATAGAAAGCAACTGGAACTAGGCCATCTTCAAAGGCTGATAAAAACCCCTTGCTTTTGTATACTTCTAAGAAAATGCTGGACAAATATCTGATGGGGAGTGGTCTAAGTGAATCTGGTTCTGTCTCAGACTGGCAAGGTAATAATTTTGCCAGCCCTCAGGCTTCATCGATAAGGTATTCCTTGTTCCTCGCTCACTTTCTCCCCTTGCCTTTTCCAGATTTGCTGCTCTGTGGGACAATTTGCCATAAGATTGGTCAGTTACTAGAAATCAAGTGGGACAGTCACATATTGCTCCTTTTGCCAAATCTGAACACAGAAGCAGCTCAGTGAATCAACATAGCTTTAGCACACCATCAGCAATGTTTTTCTCCCTTTGCGCTTCAGTATCACAGGTCACGTTACAACACATTTTCCACAGCTCTTGTTTCCCCCTCAGCTTGCTTTACAATGTTCAGCTTTGTACACGTGTGTCCTGGCAGCATGTGTCTGAAGCAGAAGCAGGGGATCAATCTGTGAGGCTTTGGAAAAAAGTCCATCTGGGATCAACATTGTCTCCTAAAAAGTAGGGGTGGGAGAGGGGAAATGAATAAAAGAAAGACATCCCCCACACTTCAACCTTGAGGGATAAGAGAGGGCAATTAAAGTCCCAGCTGCTATGGAGACGCATGCAGAGGGGTTGAGTTATTGCCTTCACTTCCCCTGTCACCTGTACTCTCACTCCCTCTGCATTTCTCTGATCAGCATCATCTCACACAAAGCAAACAGGAAGAAGATAGATCATTGTTGGAACAAACCATGAAAAATGGAGATTTTTCGGCAGAGGGCATTTTGGATGCAGCATCTGCTGCCCCACCCCTAATATTTCTAGTACTATAAACTTTACAACAGCTCTCTGGTTTCTAAGTCACATGAACTCATGATAAAACTAGTAGATGCCTGGCAGTAAATTGTATTTGAATAGGAGAAACACAGGGGTCATATTAATATTTTCTAAATGACATGACCGAGATTTTTCCACGGACCAAACAGTCAGACCCATCTACATGAAGGTCCTGTTTTTCTGGTTTCAGTTCATCCCTATTTCAATTTACTTGCGTGAATAAATCCGGTTTTACGATATGGATTTTTAATAGGGACATATATTCACGTATTTTAAAAATGCAGAATGCTCTTATTTGGTTCATTTTGTTTGATTTCTACTTTCAATTAAAATATCTTTAGAATTGGAGGAGGAAATTTTTTTAGTTGTGAATTACAATATAGTTTCCATACAACTTTCTTGGGTTTCCAGTAAGCAGGGGAAAATGTAATGGGAAGCATTGCATCTCAACAGGCTGGAGAACTGGGCAGAGAGGAATCTCGGGAAGTTCAACAAAGGGATATACAAAGTCCTGTATCTGGGGAGGAATAACCCCAGGCATCAGTACATGCAGGAGTCAACAGTCTGGAAAGCAGCTCTACAGAGATCTTTGGAAATTCCCTGTGAACACAAGAAAACATTTTTTTTTTTTACTTTTAGGGTTGTAAAACACTAGAATGGCTTGGCCAGAGAGGGTGTAGAGTCTCCAGCTGTGGGGATATTCAAAACCCAACGAGCCACAGCCCTGAGAAACCTGCTCTATCTGACCCTGCTTTAGCAGGTCGGTGGATTATATGATCTCAAGAGGACCTGATTCTGTGATTGTGTGAACAACAGAGGCAACAGAACAGTGAGGCAGTCATTCATTAATGGTGAGTACCTCATATCACTTAGAATCATAGAATCATAGAACGTTTTGGGTTGGAAGGGACCGCTAGCCGTCATCTAGTCCAACCCCCCTGCAGTGAGCAGGGACACCACTACCTAGAACAGGTTGCTCAGAGCCCCGTCCAACCTGGACTTCATCTGCTCTCAACAGAAAAGGAAGATTCCTGACTTAAAAGATGGATCATCTGGATCACCTCTTGGAGACATTTGTTTCCATTATAGGGAATGTAGAGAAGGAACCACCACCTCCCTTTAACTAATTTCATCCCAGAAGGGAAGAAGCTTCACTCACCATGAGAAGAAAGAAACGATAACAAGTAGACATTCTTCCCCAGAAAATCCCTTTGTATCCCACTTTAGGGAGCAAAATTAAATTTGACTAGGATGTTGAGGAACTTTGGTCTGTCAGAGAATGGAAAACTAACAGGTCCTGAGTCACTATTGGAATCATCATGCCCCCAACATCTGGTGCTCTGCAGAGGTAAGAGGAGGATCTGAAATAAGTGGGTAACAGTGGCTTTAACTCAGACTCAGGGACTGTCTATTGGTTTATATCAACTGAATACCAGCCCACAGGTTTCTCTCCTTCCAATTATCTTTGTTTGGACTATAAAAGTAAATAAAGGATGAACAAGCAGCCCTTACTACACACTAGAAAAAAGTGACATGTGAAAGTACCTGGTAAAACATATCTACTGTGAAGTGCCCGTCTTGCAAGAATTAAATGAGTTAAATATTTAAGGGTTTGTTTTAGGGGGATATAATTTTCAGAGGGCACATTTTGCAGGTCTTACGTTGAGGTCTGAAGAGCAAATTTAAGTCATTCAAATTCTGGATTCTTAACACATTCTTATGTGGCTGGTAGAAAAATTACAGTGATACAACAGAAAGCTGCCAACATCTCCGGAGTTAGCATTTCAGAAAGTTTTCTATTTAACAACAGAGTGAAGAAAGATTAGCTTCTCATGAGGTCAGAGGAGTTAGCATCACGTAGCTTCAAATCCCCCATGTCTTAAGGACCTCCCATAGCCCAGCTCTTACCTTGTTCTGAAGAAAATAAAATAAACCCTAGTATGATGCTTGTGTCGCAGCCAGACTGACAGACCACGATTTTCTTCCAGGTGACAGCAACCTGTAAGCTCATCTCTCCCAGGCTGCATTTCCAGAACAGGGATCCAAACAGATTTCAGCTGCAAGCGAATACTCATAGTCTGGAAAGGAAGATTACTCTCTTACTAGAGAGCACAGTCAACTGCAACAGTGGCATTCTCTAGCTATTGAAAAATGGAGAAAGATTTCCTTGGAAAAGAAACCAATTATTTATTTGACAATTTAGTCTGCTCCTTTCCCAGCTTCTGCAGGAATTAGTACACTCTCGCCCTAACAGCAACAACAGATCCATTGCAGGCAACACAGTGCTCTTCCTCATGCAACTCAACCAATCTTCAGCATAGTCGATCTGCCATATTTCATCATCATCCTTATCTTGTTCCAGCAGGTGATGTTTATCACAGAAGAGTGAGACTGGAGGCATTCTGGGTTAATTTCATGCCATAAAGTCTTCAGAGTGCTGTGTTGGTCCCTATTCACTCTACTGGAGTCCCATATCTCATTCTGACAATTCCTTACACACCTGAGGAATCACGTACCCATCAGTGGAAAACACTGAGCTTGATAGTAGGATGCATTACTAATTGTTAAAATCCTGAACTTCTAGGTTTTCTCTTCAGAATGTTCATCTTAAATCCCTTTTAAGTGGTCATTTTAAAATATAAATTTTAAAAAAAGACATGAAATAATTTAACATTTACTCACCAATTACTTTTTCAATAATAATGACAATGTAATGTTGTTCATTACCCATGTGTATTAACAGGTAAACACTTCCCCATGAATCTGCTGCAGTGAAATGTCATTTCTGGAAGTACTATGTATATGGCATTCAGAGTAAAATTGTCCACTGCAGGTGAAGGGAAAAAAAAAAAAAAAAAAAAAAGTAGTGTTTTTCTTTTTTCCTCTGGGCTGACACATCTCTTTCGTCATTCATTTCATTATTAATTTATCACACAATATCATGTTCTCGTGGCATTGACTTGAATCAGGTTTAGCATGGACAGGTGCTGTTTAAACATTCTCTGCCCACATACGACTCTGCCAATAAGCAATGATGCTTATCTGGAGCATCCCTCTGCTTTTGCATCTCAGGGCAAACTCTGGAGTAGATCACACTTATCAATCAATCATTTTGATTGACAGATCATCAATCACACTTAAGTGTATTACAGAATTTGGTGGTTTTTTTAAAAAAGTACAGATTAATGGAGATTAGAGTGTCCTATGAAGAATGGTTCATTTTTTAAGCTGTCAGTCAAGGACTGTCATTAAACTCCTTCCTCTGCCACATGCTTTTCACAGGGCCTTGTAGATGTCACGTTGGCAAAATTATAAGGAGCAGTTTGATATTTAGCATCCCCATAACTAATACTTTTCTGTGCCCTTTGCAGCTAATGGATGAATAGACTTTTCTAGAATGCAATCTCATCCTAAAGATGACTAGAATGGACTGATAAATCCCAACCTCAAAACACCAACTTAATTCTGCTGTGTATTGAGGGATCTCCTAGAAAGCGTCTCAGATATGTCTCAGCATGGCTGCTGGCCCAGACCTGGCTGCTGGCTGCCAGCCTGAGCATTGGCAGAGCTGGCCTGAGGGTCAGCAGGGTGAAAACGCTCTCCAACAGGCTCAAACCAAGCTATCTGTAACCTCCACAAACGAGGGGAGCAAGGCATTATTTTACTGCCTGTCCTCTTAGCAATTGAGCTCCCCGTTCAGGTAAAACTCTCCATTCATTTAACCTCCATCACTGCTAAGGGAATTTCAACATCGGCTTTTTTTTCTGCTATTGAAGAGCCCAAGCCTCAAACCTTATGTAAATTAAAAATACTTGTGTTGACATAAACAAACTTTGGATCAGTCCCTATTTCATGCACTTGTTATCTGAAAAGAAAACGAGAAAAATATTTCATGGAATTTCATGTGCATTTTAACATCCTGAATATATGAAAGACAGCAGAAGTCCACAGGGGTACATCTTGAAGAAATCTTGATAAACGTGCAGAAGAGCCTAAAAAGCTATGACAAAGAAGTGAAAACAGAAAGGAAGTAGGAAGACTTACATTTCTGCAAAAGGCAATGAGAATTTTGCCACAGATTTCCAGCTTATTTGTATTTCACTCTTGCTGAAATCCAAGTGACATAAGAATAGCCTCTCACACTTTTAATAACCACTCCTTTAAAATTCTGAGGAGGTTTTAGCAGGTTACAAAACTCTGTTCAAGATTTATGTGAACTGCGCTCTCATTTTACTTTGATAATGCTCTGTTGTCTTATCCCAGGATGTGTTATGGAGTAGGTCTGTTAAAATGAACGTGCTTTACTTTAAGCTCCTTTCCCCCCATTTTCTCTACTTAGCCCTTTCAAATGTGAATTCCATGTGTCAAGACCAGATATAGCCTTCTAGGATGCACAAAATTAGACCTGTGATTCTTCTACTTTGTGTTTTGCAAAGTCATTAAAAGATTGCCCACAGTTAAAATTTACTTTGACACCAAAAATCTGAAAAGATTTCTTGAATCTATTATTTAGAACATACATTGTGGACGGTGTTAATCAGCTGTCCACGAGTCTGATAAGGTCAGCTGAGATGTCCTATTGTGCTAAACTCTCACTCCTAGATCGGCAGCACAGCCTCCCTCTTCCAGCACCTGCAGTGTGCGAAGGCCCTGACCGAGACAGGGACAACCCTTTAAAGCCACGGGAATCCACTACCAGTTTTCTACGCAAATGCGTCAAACTATAGACATTTACTGTTCGCCTTCAATATTTATTATGTTGACTGAAGAGGTGGCCTAGCTTACAGAAATCATAAATAAAAAGCAAGGTAGACTTGGCTTTTGTGGAATTTTTTCCAGTTTAGTCAAATGGAGCTCCCTGCTTCCTCTTGGCATCTGTCAGAAAATTACAAGCCAGGGTAAATTGGGACTCTGTTTTAGCACTTCATTGTGATGCATCATTTAAAAGGTATGACAGCTTTGCAGTTTTCCAGCAATACCAGGAAAACAGGGAAAGGTTATACTTAGGCTTATTAAACAGGATTTTGCTTCACCATTTGTTCTCCAAACAAAAAAAATGGAAGAAAGAGAAGGAATTTTGAACAGCACTCCAATACAGGAAGCTGTTTAGCTTCCACAGATCACTTTTAGGTGGTACATCCCACACACAGTATAGGGGGAGCAGGGAGGAGGAAATGAAGATAATTAATAATACTAGTGCTCATACACAGAGACACAAGGGACCTCAGCAGAGCCACATATCAGTGGTGCTCACTCACACTCAGTGAAGCTCACTAACACCCATGTGAGAGGCAGGTAGTAGCAACAGCTGATTTACCAAAGCACACTCTTAATGAAGAATCAGAGAGGCAAAGCAGAAATCCTTTCGTCCACCCATAAGAGGACTAAGAGTGCTCTCTGGAAGGTAGCAGAGTGGTTAACTTGCTCAGCCAACGACACCCCTGTCATAGGGCAAACAAGCATCCTGCAGGCAGATGTGTCCTCAGAGCGTGATCCGGTGCAAGGCACATCTCACAATGAGACACACAAGCCCACAACCACTGGGTTAGGAAAACTTCAAGAGGCTGGTTTCATCAAGGCTCAGCAGGGCAAACGGGGCAGACTTGGAACATATGTCTCAGACATATGGGCACAAAATGGCCCAGAAACGGGGCAGACTTGGAACATATGTCTCAGACTTGCACAAAATGGCCCAGTGGATTGTATGTGGCACACGGGCTGAGATCTGCCACCACTTCAGTGCATGTCACTTCGCAATATGTAGTTGCACTAATAGGTTGATAGCATATAAAGAACTTGTTTCAAAAAATCTTTCAATCCCACAGTTGAGCAAATGAAATGTTATATCGCTTATGTAGAGACATATTTAATAAGAACATAGAAAATCATATTTAACAGATACGTACAGTGCAATTAAATGTTTAAATAATCCAAGATAGAGTTCATAGTTTTACTTACTTAATGAACAATGTATACTTTCATTGTGACACATATCCCATTTCATTATACCAGGCAAATGGGTCAAACCATTGAACCTTTCCTTCAAATAATGACTTTTTTAAGTAGAAGAACATAGATAATATATGAAGATCCTTCAACTCCCACTTCACTGCTGCATTGAATTTTAATTTCTCTTCTTTCTACTCAAGTTCCAGCACAGGTCCTTCCCTTCTGTTTATCCAGCTTTGCTCCTTGCTGTGATGGTGATGTCTCTACTAAACCAATGTTAGGCTTGATGCCCTACTGTCTGCTTTCTACAGCCATGCTGTTCTCCATCAGCGCCTTTTAACTTGTTAGATAGTGTGCCCTTGCTTAGATGGTTTGCCAAGTCAATGGTCCCTCCTCATTCACCTTCCTTTTTGAGACCTGCTTCCATCATGAAGACTGTAAGAAATTACTCTGTTTTCACTTATGTAAGCATCACTCAAGGACAAAACTAATTACTAGAACCTTTTTATGTTTTAAAAATGAAGCATAGAGAACAAAATGACCTAGAGAGATTAATAAATTTGTTAAAAAAAATGTAAAATTCACAGCTGCTCACTGATCAAGAAAGTACACTTCTAAGGTAGATGAGGTCTTCATACAAGTTTGAAAACCTCTCTGGACCCATCTCACCATTTGGATACTGCACGAGAATGCGGGGAGATACTACCTATCCTTCTGCAATACCATTTTCATTTGTCTTCTCTTTGTCCCAGGGAAAATGGTTACCATTCATTTGTTTCACAGATGACAAAGTAAGTCTGAATTGTTTGGGTCACTTGTTACAAGAGTAATCCACCAATAAAGTCTACAAAACTGTTTCTGGGATTCTATTCTCATTCAAGTCCATAGGTTTTTTCCAGCTGATTTCAGTAAGTAATGGATGCAGACTGCAAAGTGGGACTACACCAATTAGAATTATGCATATTTTGATTTGTTTATGAAGCAACAAAGCACATGGTGTGTCCACAGAACTTCATATGTGGTAAAACTGTTATGTATAGAGCATAAGACCTATGCATCTTGCAATTATACTACTGCATAAATTGGGCTCCTATAATTCAATAAACTTCATAGAATCACAGAATGGTTCGGGTTGGAAGGGACCTTAAAGGTCATCTTGTTCCAACCCTCCTGCCATGGGTAGGGACACCCTCTGCTAGATCAGGTTGCCCATAGCCTTATCCAACCTGGCCTTAAATACTTCCAGGGTTGAGGCATTAACAACTTCTCTGGGCAAACCTGTTCCAGTGCCTTACGACCCTGACTATGAATTTTTTAAATTGAATGCCAAAATTGATTATATGAGTTTTGTTTTCAAAGATATTGACTCTCTACAGTGCTTATTGAACTTCAGCAGTATTTTCAGGGAAGATTATTTCTCACATTAAACTGAGTTTACATCCAATGACATCTAGCTTCCTGTCTTATTGGCAATAAGAATATAAATAAGGAACATTGTGAGTGTAACAAGTGTTTGTTCAATTCCTTAGTGGCCAACTTGAAAGTTTTTTTAAAGTATTGAGTAGGTCAGACATTGATGCTAAACTGGTTATGATGGTCCTCTCACAAAACTGAAGTCTCAATGAGACTCAGTGTTCTCCATTCAGAGAGTTATCACACTTGCCTTTCCCCATTGAACTGCTGTGCCCAATTAACCATGGTTGACTGAGAACAGACCTTTTCAGTTCACAGACTCTGCTTTATAACCGATTCACTGTATTTTGGTTGTTCATTTTTATCCCTGGGAATTGTGCATTCACTTTCTATTCTTAATTCATACTCTCCCTCTTTTTGTTTTTTTTTTGATAATACGTTGAAGCTTATTAATATAAGGTTTTAAAACGAGAGAATGAAGCAAAATTAACATCATTTTCCTTGGTGGTGAAAAGAGGAATGTAATGTTTTATGTATATGACTCCCTGGATATACACAGTTTCTATAGCGTTCAGATGAAACAGATAAAGAAAAATGGTATTTATTTGCAGCAACATGGGAAAGATTCTGGGATATATTTGCATAATTTCTATGGTTACCTTTAGCCCATAAGTGGTGAAAAATCAGATCCACAAAGTTGTCATACCTCATGAAGGAATAGCAGTGCGTTTAAGTGTGTTTTTCAAGGAGAAAGGAAAAGTTAATATCCATGACAATCATATTTCTATGGTGTCACAGTTCAAGTGACATTCATGTGCCCTGCTTTTAGCTATCAAAAGTTAGTTTAAGTTAGTTTATGCTTCTGCCCTAATTTCTAGAGACACTCCAAACATCAATTCATGCCATCCAAATATATAGGTGAACAAGTGTCTACTGGTGGTGCTTATTTTTCTGTACTAACTACTGAGGGAAGTGCCTGACAACCCTTTCAGTAAAGAAATGTTTTCTGATATCCAATCTAAACCTCCCCTGACACCTCCTCTTGCCTGTTACTTGGGAGAAGAGACCCACACCCATCTTGCTACAACCTACTTTCACGTAGTTGTAGAGAGCGGTAAGGTCTCCCCTCAGCCTCATTTTCTTCATACTGAACAATCCCGGCTCCCTCAGCCGCTCCTCGTAGGACTTGCTCTCCAGACCCTTCACCAGCTTCATTGCCCTTCTCTGGACCTTCTCCAGTACTTCAGTGTCTTTCCTATACTGCGGTGCCCAAAGCTGAACACAGCACTCGCGGTGCGGCCTCACCAGCGCCAGGTACAGTGGGACAATCACTTCTCTAGCCCTTCTGGTTATACTATTCCTGATGCAAAATGGTTTTGTTCAAAATCTCTCATTAACAATCTTAAAGAAATCATGCAAGGCCTAACTACTAGACAGCCCCATGGATGTCACCAGATATGCCAAGAGAACTTCAGTGCTACTAGAGAATTGCCTAATAATGCAATTATCTTTCCAGATATGAGACAGAGAACAAATGTTCATTACAGTTACAGGGTCCAGTTAGTATGACAGCCAATAAGTATACAGAAAACAATATTCAGACTACTTACTGTGCCACTTCAACAAACTATGTGTCTTTTATGGCATCTCAGTTTTACAGTGAAATAAATAATTCATCTCGTTGCTACTCAGAGCTTCCAAAAATTTGCTGCCCCTTGAAGTCAATGAAAAGAAACAGGTTGTGCAATCAGACAGATTGCTGTCAATGCCAAACAGATGGTGCACTCTTACCTGGATTTTCAGTCTAAGAATCATAGAATGGTTTGGGTTGGAAGGGACTTTAAAGATCATCTAGTTCCAACCCCCTGCCGTGGGCAGGGACACCTTCCACTAGACCAGGTTGCTCAGAGCCCCATCCAACCTGGCCTTGAACATTTCCAGGCATGGGGAATCCACAACTTCTCTAGGCAACCTCTTCCAGTGCCTCACCATCCTCCCAGTGAAGAATTTATTCTTAATATCTAATCTAAATCTACCTTCTTTCAGTTTAAAGCCATTACCTCTTCTCCTAGCACTACATTGCCTTGTCAAAAGTCCCTCTCCATCATTCCTGTAGGCCCCCTTTAGGTACTGGAAAGCTGCTAGAGGGTATCCCCAGAGACGTCTCTTCTCCAGGCTGAACAACCTCAACTCTCTCAGCCTGTCTCCATAGGAGATGTGCTCCAGCCCTCAGATCATCTTTGTGGCTCTCCTCTGGACCCGCTCCAACACATCCATGTCCTTTTTGTCTTGGGGGTCCCAGAGCTGAATGCAGTACTCCAGGTGGGGTCTCATGAGAGCAGAGGGAGAGAATTATGTCCCTTGACCTGCTGGTCACACTTCTTTTGCTTCCAGAAGTCTAGCTGATTTTGAAGAAGTCTTCACTGCTTCCAGTTCCAAGTCTAGCTGGTCTCTGCACTTCACTGTATTGTGTAGTACAAGTATGTCCTTCTATGTGAGAGTAAAGTTTGCAGATTGAGACTCCCAAGCAATCTGCAGCACAACAGTGTAAGAACAGTGGAAAGCACTGCTCTCCATACAGCAATGTGGGCCAGAGAGTTGCCAGGTGAGGAACTAAGGAAAAAGCTGACCTGTAGCAAAGAATGGGTTACTTGCTTGTTAACCCAGATTAATGATAATATAAGCTATTTTCAGGTCTTAGAAGGCCACAGCAAGTAGGAAAACATGAAATGAAGATCAGCTGTCTGGGATGGACATGGTTGTCCCTGAGGGGGTGGAACAGAGCAGTTCTGCATAGCACCTAGGAGCCTCGAAGGAATGACTGTGAAAAAGCAGAGCAAAGAAGAAAGCAGCAAGAAAAACCTCACTTCACAGCATCAAGGAACTGCACAATGATCTGTGCCGTGCTTTAGCGACACATAAGAGCTGACATAATCTTGCTTATCTCCAGCCTTGCTGGTTTATAGCAGATGCTGACTCAGTGTACTGTATAGTTGCTGATAATAAAGTCATCTCCCTCCTGAGTAGTGACATAGAGTGCCATTTTAGTTGCATTTCAGGTGCCATGATAAATCAGAAGAGGT
The DNA here is from genome assembly GCA_000699545.1 of Podiceps cristatus. Classification (NCBI taxonomy): domain Eukaryota; kingdom Metazoa; phylum Chordata; class Aves; order Podicipediformes; family Podicipedidae; genus Podiceps; species Podiceps cristatus. The sequence continues at coordinate 11,129 of KL274527.1, read as the reverse complement.
CTCTGCTCCCACTGTAAGGAATCCCTGGCCAACCTCCTCTAAGACCCAGCTAGTGAATGGATCAAAAGCATTGCCTCAGCCAAGGCTGGCGCACAGGGCCACAGTCCACAAGCAGACTAGGGAGAACACCCTAGAGGAACAGACCTCAGAGCCGACTGCCAAAGTCAGCACCGGGGCCTTAGTGTCAATGTGCAGGGCAAGGGGGTTGAAAATTAAAGGGATCTCTGGTTAATACACTTTAAAACCAAAGGAATCTAAAGGACAGCCCTCGTGAGGCCCCACCTGGAGTCCTGTGTCCAGGTCTGGGGCCCGCAGTGCAAGAAAGATGCAGAACTGTTGGAGAGGGTTCAGAGGAGGCCACGAAGATGATCCGAGGGCTGGAGCACCTCCCCTACGAAGAGAGGCTGAGGGAGCTGGGCTTGTTCAGCCTAGAGAAGAGAAGGCTGCAGGGGGACCTCATTGCAGCCTTCCAGTACCTGAAGGGAGCGTACAAACAGGAGGGGAACCAACTTTTTAAAAGGGTAGAAAATGGCAGGACAAGGGGGAATGGACTAAAGCTGAAGGAAGGAAGGTTTAAATTAGATATTAGGGGGAAGTTTTTTTACAGAGAGAGTGGTGAGGTGCTGGAACAGGCTGCCCAGAGAGGTGGTGGATGCCCCATGCCTGGAGGTGTTCAAGGCCAGGTTGGACGGGGCCCTGGGCAACCTCGTGTAGGTCCAGGCCGGGAGGTTGGTGTCCCTGCCTATGGCAGGGGGGGTGGGACTCTATGATCCTTGGGGTCCCTTCCAACCCAGACCTTTCTATGATTCTATGATTCTATGATTGATTCTATGATTCTATGATTCTATGACAGAGATTTGAGAATTGAGGCATATTTAATTGCCTGAAAGTAGGGCCTACCACCTACTTTCACTTCACCTAGAAATAAAAAAAAAATAGAACTTGTGGGTTTTGCAACCAGGATGGAAACAAGAAAAATCATATTTGGCCAGGGCAATCAGTATTTGGATGTACTGGGTGTAGATTTTGTTACTAGTATCTACATTCAAACCTGGCTCATACCATCAGGGATTGGAACTCACCACTGCCAGGCACCTCTTTGGCAGTTCATATGGAAGGAAGTGGTGGTCTCAGGCTGGCTCCTCCTAAACAATTGTCCCCACCGGAGGAACAATAACCACAGTTAAAATTAACTGAGGTAATTCTGGACGGTTCCTGGGGGCACACAGTAGGCTGAAATGCCAGTGAAATGGAATTCTACTTGTCTTTGTTAGAATAGTCTCTCCATACCTCCTCTGTATATTTAGACAAGGTAGGTCAAATTACTAGTTCTCAATAGGGACATCATCATCATCACCACCATCAAATTGTAGGGGTACACTGGTGGAGTAATAAAAAGGTTTGTTGCTGATTCCACTATTTTCTAAGTAGGCTGAAGTCTGCCTTCAACAACCTGGGACCTGTTATGGGCAATAAACAGAAAAAAAAAACAAAACACTAGAAGTCATTCTTTATACATATATATACTCAGCACTGCTGTATGCAATCAGACAATTGCCTAGAGGTGCCAGTATTAATTCTGGTTGTTGGTTTTTGCCATCATGAATGCCTCAAACACTCTCATATTTTTAGTCTGCCTAATGTGCCACATCTTTTATCAGAGATACTCCAAAAGTTTCTTTGGTGTTATTCTGGTTTTCATAGAATTAAGTTATGTAGCTTTGAAAAGAATGAAAGCTTCCATTCCTTTAATGGGAAGTTTCCAGAAGGAGAAAAAAGCCAGCGGAATCTGATCCTCTGTGTCCCCAGATGAACTAAGCATTCCAAGGTCATCTGAAAATTTTTCCTTAACTGAAGATGTAGGGTTGGACATACAAAAAGTTATGGTGCAGCAAAAATATCTTTTCTTACCAGGAACACCAAATGAAATGTCTATGAAATGAAAAATATTTGTCTGAAACTGGCCCTGGTTTTATGTCCATAAAACAGTTATTGACTAAATACTTCTAGCACAGAAAAATGGATTAAGACATATATTAGAAACTATAATAGCCAAGAGTTAAAAAGCATTTTGTGCCTTTTCCCAATTTACTTTGCAAAAGTAAAGAAATACAGCAGAGTCATACGAAATCTCTTTGGTTTATATTTTGTCAGTGATTGTGGTAACCATTCTGACAGTATCAAAAAGAAACTGGGATCTACACTTAAATAATAGGAACAACTCCTTAAATGGGGTATGACACACTTGTCTACCAGTTTAGACATCCCTACCGGAACCTGAAGTCCTAGGCTCCCTTTACAACTGCTTTTGTGTGTCTGCTTTAGGGTTACCTGTACCTTGCCCTACACTAAATGATCAAACTGATTCCCTGGTAATAAAGGGATGCAGGGCTTTCAGCATACTGGGAGAAGAGTTTGGCCACCAGGAAGAACAAATGCTCTTAATTTACAGGAAAAATAATTGGAGTCACTAAAGAGGTAAATAAAAAATTCATATGACCACTGATCGTTTAGGTCTCTGTCCTCTTTTTTCTTCACAGGCAATTCACAAATTAATTCATATTTATCACTTCTTCTTTGAACATTGATTCCTGCTTTCTTTAATACCAGACATAACAATTTTAGGCAGGATTAAAGAGAATAATAATGTTCTTTTTTTAGTATGTCACATGGCCCTGAATCTTTCCAAACCAAACCATATAAAAGTTAGCTTTTCTAGAGGAGGTGGCCAAACACTGACTAACTCACATAATCAAGCTATGTTATTTTTTCTCTTGCTGTTATCATGTTTCCTCCAAATGTAATTAAAAATGGATATAAGTATGTAATCCAATATGATTTAGTAGACTATTTCCTCAAACAGAGCTGCAGATAGTTTGAGGGATGAGCATTCAGATTAATTAATAAAGCAAATGCTTTTAGCTTTACATAGGATGTTTTCATTGCATTATAAGTGGTCAGCCTGTTGAGTAGTCAAGAAATCTTGTGTTTTTCCTCCATCAGAAAAGATTTGATACTAATTGCCCAAAAGCAGATTGGTGGGAATAAAATCCATCATGTTTGAACAAGGAATATATATCATTTAACTTGAAAAAAGCACAAGATTGTATTAGCTTCTAATGAAAAAAAAAAAAAAAAAAAAAAAGATTGTTGTTACTGATATTATGAAAAAAAAAAAATCCCCTTTGCAACAGAACATGAAATGTAGAAGTTGGCAGCTTGGAAAGCACAATGGTAGTGCATGGCTGAATTTATTTAATCTAATGTGGATAGGTGGAAGTGATATATAGAAAAAAATCCAAGACTTTTTTTCCCAAATATTCTGTGCTCAAAGCTTATTTAAATAGACCAGTTTCATCCTAGTACTGGGAAGTTCAAGTACCATGGGAAGATCCAGGACAAAATCAGCCATAGAATAAACAACCCTATAAACTCACCTTTGGGGATATCTTTTGGACAGACACATAGTTCCCACATAAATATTAGGGATTTCCTACTTTGCAAGTAGCTCAGAAACAGTCCTAGCCATGGGCCACATACAGTCTGTGATTAGACCACCTGCTGAAAGAAGAGAAAGACACATTTGTTAAATTCAGATATTTGTTGGTTTTAATAATAGTAATAGTGGTCATCAGTCTACCTGCTCTCAAAGAACAGTGATTTACAGGCATTAAAAGGCAAGTTAAAGGAATATTTAAATGATAAAAAGATAAGAAATATGCACACTTTTGATTCAGAGCCCTTCCCAAACATAGGAAAAAGACTGTCATAACATAACTGACTATCATAGCTCTGACAGCACATGTTGATTGCACAGGGGTTTAAAAGTATAAAATATGTGCCACGAGAAAGAAAACAAGGAATGGGGAAAAGCAAAAGAAACAATTCATTTGAAAATAGGTGGTAGATACATTGATTAAATGTTTTCCCTTTTTGCTGTACTACTGTCAACAAGATCAGGGCAAATGACGGTGAAACTGTTGAAAATTTGCTGTGAAACGCTTTCTCTTTAACTCCCTTCATATTGCCTCTGCTTAGTACATCTAGCACCACTACTGATGATGTGTTCCCAAAATGTAAATTGTCGTGATGGACAAGTGCATTTAGGAAGCTGTAGTCAATGCAACCTTTTTTTCATCATTTCAGTGTAGTTCCTACACAGGGATTGAATAAACAAACAAAGAAACAAAAAGTAAATCTGGCCAGTCTTCTTCCTGCCCATTGCCTGATGACATCTTTCACAGTGGGCCAGTGCTTTATCACTCACAGATGCCTGTTGGCAGACAAAATAGCTGAAAGGCTGAAAAGCTGAAAAGCAGATGCATCACAGAAATCCTGGTGCTTCCACAGAGTCATGAATTTATTAGATGTTGAGATTATTTTCTTGCTTCTGAGGGTTGTTATTGCTCCTGAGCAGTTAGTGAAAGAAGATGGACTTAAATCTGCAACTTAGTCAAATCCCCACACCACCAAAAAGCCCTTCAGCCTTATAACATGAGATGTTACCTGACAGTCTGTGGGGTTCCCAGGAATTTCTCATCTCATGGTTTTTTGATCTTTTATGGGAATGACTCCAAAAGCATTTCATCTTATTTATTGATTATTCTGCCTAGTGTAATATTTCCCTGCTTCATTTAATCCATTATTCTGAAACATCTTCGTTCTGGGAGATGCTTTGGACAATGGGCTAAACCAAAATTGTATTTAGCCTTTGAACATAAATGTCTTACTTCACTCACTAAGCTTAAAAAGAAAGGTTTCTATCTTACAGCATCCTTGTCCTTGAAAAGCTTAGTGACAAGTTTATTAACACACATAAATTTTCTCCTTTCTGAGCTAACAATAAAGCAAGAGTGGAAGACCTGGCAGTGCTGTTTCTCAGGTCTATAGCTCCATTGTAGCCCAAGCTCTAAAGGTCTTCTGCGTCATCTAATCCAGGTGGTTCCCAACTTACATCTAAATCAGGCAACCACCAAATACTTGCAGCCCATATTAGATACTGACTTGGTGTCAGGAAAAGACCTGAGTGGACCCTCTTCCTTTGATGTATTCTGGTTTCTACCAGAAGTAAAACTAGACAGAGAAGCAGTGAAAAGGACAGTTGTGTACTCAAATGGTCCCCTGCATCTGGATGTTCCAAAGACCATGAGTACTGGGTGCCTTTTTCTTTCACAAAAATTTCTAAAGTGTTGTAGATTTAGTTTTACTCTCATCACATTGTGAAGTACTGAAAACCAAGTATTTTCCTTTACTCATTTTCAGTCAGAATTAGCATTTAGGATCTCTCTCCTCATTTATTTCTCTTTCTCTTAACTAGATAAGAGCATTCAAAGAAAAGCTAGACAGCCCATCATCATGGCTGAGGGACGATTAACTGTTTTATGAAATATCCTGTCTCATTTTCCTTTATGAAAAGCCTACAAGAACAGTGCATCCTTATCCATGACAACCTGGCAACTGCGGTTACAGTCTCCCACGTTACCTCATTAACAATCAGTAGCCGTTTACAAAGCTGTTTTTTACAATGAATATTTCCAACGGGACTTGAAGGAAACAACAAGGCCTGACAATCCTCTCTGCCTTCATGTTATTTACTGGAGCTGGCTGATCAAACTGGAGGGTGTTGGAGTGTCCCGTAAGCTGTACAAATAGTTCTCCAGCTGCTGTGGAAATTCAAAAACTATAGATCAAATGGGGTTGGAAGGAAACATATCAAATAAAATCATTAGGATTTTCCATTTAAAAATCTGAACGATCACTGATTTTTCATGTTGGAAAATGTGACCAGCTCTGTTTCTCAGTCAGGCTTCAATTTCAGCATCATTTTCTCAAAGATCAAGCAAGTAGCTCCAGTGCTCAATACCAGTTCATTCTGCTCCAGCTGAGCCAAACTGTATTGCAACACCACAACTAAAGCACCAACATAATTCAGGCACTTCTATTCTCTTTTAAAATTTATATTCTACCCTTTCATATCATACCCCCCAGCACCACCACTGATGTAATTTTGCTGAAAATCTTTCTTCTTAATTAAAGATTCTTTTTTTCCTTGAGTGAATAGTTAGTTAACACGTTTGTTTGGGGAAATGTACCATTTCAGTGTAGGGCAGAGAAGTACAGCAGCTGCAGGTATTAGTATAGGATGGCAACAGCAATACCTAACTGCAACGAAACATCTGCTAGAGCATTTCATAAAGCAGCCCACATAAATGAGACACTGAGCAAACACACCAGCTGTACCCTGAGGCACTGTTCACCGAGGTTTGGAAGGAGGGGAGTCATTAGGTTTGCTTTGGGTTGGTTTTCCTGAAACTAAGCACAATGAGCAAACTTGAGTCCTGTTCTACACTGATATGTTCTGCAGCTGAGTTTCCTTATGCTTCATTTAGGTTTCTCCCAACAAACCAAGAAAGTATAGCTCTGGAATTTGTCGCAGCTGTTAGACTGCTATATGGTATGGAAAGAGCACTGCTTTTGCTCAGATCATGTTTTTCAATAATACAAGCAGCAACGGGATAAATCTGAGTCTATTATTATGTCTTTTTAAAGAGAAAGCTAAGGTAACCAGGATTATAGGCAAAGAGAAATGTAAGTAGTGAGATAATTCTGTAGTAAAGAACATGGCAAAGGAGTACCTCATGAAAGATGGGTGTATGTGGGATGGTATCCCTACTTCTGTCTAACAGTGATTTCCTGCAAAACTATCTGTTACTGATAGAGGAGGAAATATCTGTGGAAATTTGAGCTAAATACTTAGTTGTCACCTAAGCATGCACTAACCTACAAGTGAAATATCTTGAGTAGTGAAAATAAAGTAAATGAGACTTCATGTATCATAATTTAATAATAGAAGTTAAAAATTTTGTTAGAGATATAATGAGACTCCCCCACAAAAATACGGGCCAAAACCTAAGATCCTTTCTAACAATTTCTGAACTAAAATGTCCCAGTTTTAGAGTCCAGTAAAACCTACCTTAGGCAAAGAAAAAAATCAACTTTTGTCTTCACTTTATGTGGAGTATTTAATGTCCCAGGGAGCTCTGCAGTCCCAGGAAAAGTGAAAGGCCACGAGACAACCCCCAGCTGCAGTTTGCCATCACTTGCTGGCCTCTGATCAAAGGGGTCTGTGGGCGGACAGGCAGAGGTCCAGCTGTACCTCTGCCCCCCGGGAAGTTACAGCTGCTCTGATAACCCCCACCAGGCACAGGTATACCCGTAACCCCTCTTTCTCATTGCCAGTGGCAAAGCCCCATAGAGGACTGGGGTGGCTGGAAACAGGGGGCTTTGGGGGACCCAAAGTGCGGTCACAGGTTCTGCCCTCACCCCCTCCCTCTAGCTGGGGCATGGGCTGACCGACAGGAGGGGTGACCTGCTCCCATTTTCCTTTCCACACTCCTGGGGGCCTCTTCTTAAAACCCAAATGTCACCATTTCCCACCAGATTAAACAGCAAAGTCTAAATTAATACCTCACTGAGAACAGCAGTGTTGGTTTTTAAGTAAGGGCACACTTTGGTTCCATCACTGGTGGTTTTATCAGCTGGGTTTATTCTTCTAAAAGAAGTGTTCAGTGGGGTATCAATCCATTTCTTTTCAGCTTTCAACAAGAAGCAAAGCTTGTTGGGAGAGGCAATATTTTCTGACATAAAAAAAAAAAAAAAAAAAAATCAGCTGGTCTGCTAGGAGATATTCTCACTTATCTCACACCTGTAAGCTTTCTAATTTATATATCCTAACAGTACTACAGCTTTTTGGCTTAGCTATTTCTGTAATTCCTGTATTTTTAAAAACAGGCACTTCCAGTGGAGGGATGTGGGGGGAAAGGCATCAGCTGTTACGCTGAAAATCCTTACCTCTTTTACTGTAGTTTTTTTGTGTTAGAGCATGACTGAGGCATAATTAAAAGTCATAATCAAAAGACTAAAAGCAAGAGTGTTTCCTCATCGTTGCAAAGAAATCTTGCAGGAATCTTTTCTTTACAGGAGTCACTTATCTGTTTGAATGTACAAGGAGAAGAGGGATAGAAATAGTTGAAGCGAAGGAAATGGAAAGGAGTGGTCTGGCAGTACCACCATACTGTCCTGGTTTCATTCAGGATGGAGTGAATTTTCTTTCCAGTAGGTACTATGTTTTGGATTCAGTATGTGAAGAATGTTGAAAATAAACTGATGTTATTAGTTGCTGCTATAAGATCAAGGACATCGTCCAGCTTCCCAGGTTTTGTTAATGTGCAGGTGCAAACACCTGGGAGGGGCACAGCCAGAATAGTTGATCCAAACTGGCCAAAGAGAGTGTTCCGCACCATAGACGGCATGGCCGGTGTGAGTGGGGGTCAGCCAGAGAGCCACTTCCCTTCTTGTTCCCTTTTTTCCCCCCCCTTTTTGTCCATTCGGCTGTTCATTGCCTCGCTTGCTGCCTCTGGAACTTGCTGTTCTGAGAGAGCTGCTGGGGAATATCCCTGTTACAGGATCGCTGCTTAGGACGGGGGTGTATCGGTCATCAGGTGGTGAGAAATTGTGCATTAGTTATTTTATATATTCTATTCTCATATTTTTAATCACTATTATCATCATCATTTTTAATGTATAACATAATTATTAATTTTTTTCTTTGTTGTCCCAACAAACTGTTTTTATCTCAACCCACAAGTTTTCCTTTCTCTCTGATTGTCCTCCCCACCCCACTGGGAGAGCAGGGAGTGAGCAAGCAGCTTCTGTGGCTTGCAGTTTCCGGTTGGGGTTAAACCACAACACATACATTTTAATATCTTTCAAGTCTTTAATTAACTTTGTCATTTGGTGCCTATCAGTGTAAAATGGAAGTGTTACATTCCCACAGAACAGACCTTATTAACCCAACCTTCAGTTTGTGCATATGCACATTTACCTTTACCTTTGCCATTCAGAGCCGAGTGTGCCCGTGTATTAGATAGCTATTGACTGAATGCTGCAACAGTCTGCTGGACCTTTAGTTGTGTATTTATCAAGGACTGTGGTGTCTGAATTGGAATTAGGAGCAATTACCTAGTCACAGACTGAATTAATTTACAAGACAAATTGGTGCTGACAATCCCATGATTCAGACAGTCTTTTGTAATTATCGATTTAAGATAGGTTCTAAATTGTTTTAAAAAAATAATGGCTTGATTATGAAATAAATGGAATTCTATTTATTAAGCCCTGAACTCTGTTGGTTAAAATAACATTTATTCTTTTGTCTTTGGCCAATACAACACCCCATTCTTTATTCACTTGGTGACTGTAGGCATTGGTGAATTTACAGAAGAGCTGCGGCTTCTTGCTTCATTTTCCAGACCTGGCACTTGGATGAGGTTAATGTAGGCTACATTACATCACTCCTGTGATGTGAATTCGTGCTCATTCTTTAACAATTTTTCCCCACACTACAAGACTACTTTGGGTTTTTGAAGCAGCCTCTTCCATAGCCGGCATGACACATCTTCTTCTGTTCCCTGACCTTCATAAAAGAATAATAAATGACAGTTTGAGGAAAAGAAGGAAAGAGTTTAGGGACATAGTTGGCTTCAGTTGCACATTATGACACTGGAAATTAATAATTATGGAGGAGATACTTTTTTTTTCAGGCTATTTCACCTCCCTAAAATATGTTACCCTATTCGTTTCTCTTCTGGTAGATTTTTTTTTCAAATTAATTGGAATATACGAAGAGAAAGCATGATACCCTTGAAGAGGGGTTTTGTGGGTCTTATACCTACCTAGATGAGTTTTGTTGGCTGGGCTTTGGAAAAGACAACTTTCTTCCTGTCTAGAGAAGTTTAGCTCTCCAAGTCCAGGGCTCAGGAGTAGCTCTCTTGATTTACATCATACAGGGAAAAACTTGAAATGTAATGTCAGAAGTGAAAAAAATAAAGCATAGTAAGGAGGATAGTAGTAATGATAGAATTCTTCCTTCACTGCCACAGTTTCTTAACTTATGAAATAAATTTAGTCCTGGAATGAGTGAAAGTAACACCCACTGAAGTCAATGAGATGCCTGCCATTTATATCAGGACTCTGCTGACAGTTTACGCTTCTTGTCATTTGCATTTTTCACCTGTGATAGATTAAAATAGGAGGAAAGGAAAGGAAAAGTAGGGGGGGAGGTAAAATGACAAGGATAGTGTGAAGTTATAAAATTTGAATAGACAAATGTGATAAAACTTCTTAGAATTTGAACCTGAGAACTTGGGAAACCACTGAAATGACCTAGTTGTATTAATGATTAAAAAAATGCATGTTCCCAAAGCAACTTCAGGCAGGACTCCATGAACTCTACTTATCTGTGTGACTTTTTAATTACTACTACTAAACCATCTTTCCATTTGCTGAACCCAACTCAGTTTATACTGGAGTCCTACAGTGCACAAGAATTTCCTGAATAGTGTGATCAGCTCTTATTCCCTCATTACACAAGCCTGCCTCAGTTTGGCTATATTTCTTCATCACATAATGGTCAAATTAAAAGGGCGAAAAATAATCAGAAAAAATGTAAAACTTTAATTGCAAATTTATCTCTTACCAGAGGTACATAGGAGTTCTGTTATTGTCATTTTCTTTCCATTACCACAAATTTATAATTTGTTTATTACTTTGAGAAAAGATTATGCAACTCAAATTTGGGTTTGGAAGTAATTTTCTATGTTTCCCAGCAAATTGAAGTAGGGAATTCCTTAACCTTGAGCACTTCTTGCCACAAGAATTCTCATCTGTTTATAGTTTCAAAGTCCAATATTAAATCCCATTTTTAAAGGTATTCCATCAATGTTAAAAACCAAGGAAACCTTTAAAAATTTTAGTGGTATCATGCATATCCATAGTCGGACCACCACTTCACATCTCAGGAAGGCATTCTGGTTAGCAGGGTGTGTTATCATCTTGGCAAAGAAATGGCATAGAATTACAGTTCAGACTGGAAGAGGAACTTTTCTTTCCTTGTTTTCCCATGGAAAAAGCTACACCACAAGGCACTCCTCCACTCAGAATTCCTGAAAACAGTGAGCAGATCTTGTCCTTCTATCACCCAATACAGCTCTGCTGTTGTTGATTGCATACTTACAAATTAAAAAAATAATAATAATAATTAAAAAAAAAAAATACAGAGAAGGCGAGGG
>KL274526.1:20863-55184 GCA_000699545.1 Podiceps cristatus | reverse complement strand
GGGGGTTGGACTAGATGGCCTTTAGAGGTTCCTTACGTCCCGGATTATTCTATGATTCTATTCTATGATTACTCTTAAAATGATAACTTTTTAAAATAAGGAATCAATATTTTGGCATAGAATAAGGCTAGTGATGTGGTAGGTCAACCACTTTGATCCCCCCAGAGAAACAAGAAAGGTAGCTTTCATTTAGAGATCGACGATTTCCAAAGCAGAGGAGAAAGGAAGGAGCGTTTCAGCTGGGGCAGGACAATTGACCACTGATGTGAGTGGAGGGGTTACCATCCCTAGAGAAAGGCCTTGGCAAATAACAAATGCCCAGTGACCCAGTGGAAACTTTGGGCTTGTGAACTCTAAATCACAGAATCCAAATCTGCGCACACCTTGGAGACAGACAGACTCCAGGTTCTTGTCACTCTCAACTCTCCTTTGGTATAGCTGTATGTGTCCAATAAACATCATCTTATCCAATACTTATCCAATAAGCCTCATCTGTTAAAGGATGGACTTTGTCTTAGGTGCTGACTGCTTGACTGACTGTTAGAAAGATTTATCATTTTGACAACAAGTGTGTGTGTCCTTTTAGTGTTTTGGTTTTCAATGTTTTGAGAGAAACGTTTCATTCCAAAGTGCAAAAATAAAACCAAAACAATATCCAAAAGTTGGCTAGTCATAGAGTACGTGGGGGGAATGAGTCCTGTGCATAATGCTCCGGGAAAGCTGTGATTATTTAGAAAGGAACAGATTATATTTGACTTTACAGAAGACAGTAATTCTCCTTGTCTTAATCATGCCTCAGTAGACATCTTTTTAATGTAAATAATATTTGCTTGATCCATAATATTACTATTTTTAATCTTTTGAGGTGGAAATTAGTCTATCAGAACAAGTCAACATGTAGCAACATCAGCAGCTGACGGCTGTTGGATTAAACTGTCTCTTAACCAGCTTGTAGGAAACTGTGGGATAAAACAATTTGTTGATCAGTATTGATCAATATTGGCCTTTGAAGTCAAAGGTCATGGAGAACAGTGACATCGTTCAATTCCTAAGAAAGAATCAAAGACGAAGTATAGTTATCTTCTTTTCAAACACACTTTTAATAAAATACACTAGTAAAATATTGACATGAGAAAGGAATATGGCAAATATCAATCAGTGGAAGCTTATAATATAAATGCAGATTAAATAATATAAAGTATATGTATATTTCTCTGTATCTAAATCTTAGACACCTGGTATCTAGATTTAGGTAATTTAGAGATCTAATTTAGATTAGAAAGCTGCTTAGATGATTTAGATCACAAAGCTGCTTTGTAAACACGGGCACCACCTGCTGTGAGGCCATTGCCTCCTCTCCAAGCCTCCCAGGGGACCTCCTTCCTGGCCAGGGACGGGCACTGCTGGTGTCTCTGCACTTAGGCACAGCAGCAAAGCAAGACAGATGTAGGATTCAGCGTTCTCTTAGGTTCCTGGAATGCCCCAAGATAATGGACTTCAGGGTGATGTATTTCAAAGAGGGAGAAAAATGTTCCTTCATGACATTTCTTGGAGCTTTTTGCAGCACAGTACGATTGACATGATTCAAAGGAAATGAAGAGAGACTGAGGCAATATTAGTCACTGTAAATCTCGTAAATGTCTTCATCTATGTCGATACAGATCTGAAATCCACTCTCCCCAACCCATCATCAGTCTGACAGACTAGGAATTTCATTATAACAACATAATTTACCTCCAGTTCTCAAACTTCACAGGCAAGACACCACTTCCACAATAAAAAATTAATCACAGAAAGCTGCTGAAACTGAAATTTCTGAAACATTTTTTCAGTTGTTTCTCTGCAACACATTTCTTAGAGATAAAATACGTACTATTGCAGTGCAGAGCAATTGGCACTGCCTCAGAAAGGGCTGCACAACTGTTCGCTGCTCTGCCCTTCAGCCAGCTTGTGCTGAAGCCAATACCATCCCCACCAGCAGGCACTATACGTATACATAGCAAATGGGCTGTAGGGCATCTAAAAGGCTGGCAGCTGACATAAGGAAAATCTGCAACGTCCAGCTTATGCAGCTCTGGCTGTTGATATTAGAGTAATTTGCAATATTTCTATAACTTGCATCATTCAGCGGCTGAGTGAGACTTAGAACATGCTCTCCCAGGGGATCTCAATGTCTAATCTCCAAGAATGGTCGTGAAATGTTTGTAGTAAAAGTGACATAATTCAAATGAAATGAAACAGCAAGGCAGAATTAGTAGGTACATTTATTTCATAAATGTCTTCCTTTGTGTGAATGTGGGCTTGAAATCCTTATTCTTCTTACCCCCATCACTAGTCTGACAGACTACATTAAAAAACATGGGTTTTGCAAGGCATGACAGGAGAGGGAAGTGGTGCTACTGTGTCCCAGAAGCAGGATGAAAAATGAGCACAGAATTGGAGTCTTTGCATTGGAATCACACTGGAAAACACTTCAACCAGTGACCTGTGGGCTGCACCTTGGGAGTGTTGATCCTGAGCACTGCTAGACATCTGGAAAAGCTTTCCTCTGAAAGCACTACCTGAAATACTGCTACTTTTCTGAGGGGAATCTCTGGATGCCAGGTTGGCTGCTGGGGCCACCAGTGTCTGTGATACAATTGCAATGGCTGCTGAGAAAGCAGATGAAGACCCCAGCAGTATAACAGGGACACACCTACAGGTCATGTCCTAAGGCATCTGTTGTGCCTCTTTCATGTCCTTCATCCCATGGTGAAGGTGAAGACAAAGCTTCCATGTGTCATGGCAGACGGTAGTGAGAAGAAAGGTGCCTGTGTTGTTGTAGAAGGGGATCAGGATCATAGAGGCTTTCTCCTCCTTGCCCTCCTCATGGGACAGAACCCCGGGGACCTGCCATGGAAGGAGGAGGGGCACGAAGCTGGGGAGCTCACCCACGTGCTGGTGAGAAGGAAGGTGCAGGAAGGCAAGCCAGTGCTGTATGGAGAGGATATGTTCATGCTGTACATTCCCTCCTCTCACACCAGACATTCCCGAATATCGTCCATATGCTCTTAATTGCCCAAACTAGAACCCACAAATAGTTAACTGATGAAGTTTTCCAAATTTCTGATTGGTTCCTCTGTAGAACGTATGTTGCCCAACCAGATCCTGCAAAGAGGAGACCAAAATATAATTAAAAAAACAAATCTTGCTGTTGAATGACTTATAATATCAGGCTGAGAGATCAAACAAACAATTCTAATTTACTTGAAACACTGCTGAATGCTTCAGCATCTTGTGATGCATGATCACACCATCTTCCAATATTTGCATTCACTGCAGTAAAGGGGGGAAAAAACACCCAACCCACCCCCAAAGTTCCTAATAATTCGCTTCAGAGCAACAAGTGTACAAGTTCAGATCTAGTGATAGAATTCAGAAGGAAGAGGTGAACCCTGAACCCCAGTTATAATAGCTGGGACATTTAGAGGTACTGGATTAGGAGAAAAATAAATGCACCAAACAACTAGAAGTACCCACAGTTCTTAAAGTGGGATTGTTTTTATATTTTATTTATTAATGTCTCTCTGTTGTTACTTTGTAACTAGAAATCTGATTGCTCATCCAGCCTGGATGAACCATTGCTGGTTTGCCCTTGCTTAGTGTGTGTTAATGGTGACTCTAAAGGAGAAGCTCACAAATTACAAAAAACACTATCACACCGTGTAACCACCCCCAAGGGATCTACATGCCCCAGCAAGTATCTAGGGGACCCTAGGGCCAAGCAGGTTTGAGAAGGAGTCTCCTTACGGATCCACAGGAGTGCTGCCCCTGCCCCGAGCGCCAGGCAAGCCCTGAGCAGTTACCACGTGCCTCAGCAACCCCGGGGTTTTCCCCCCGCTTTTAAGGCAGGTGCAGTACTTCACTTGGGATATACAGCAAAGGCTCACTGCTCCCTGAACACAAGCTCTCCAGTACTTTTCCACAACCTCATCCCTTTCCATTTTGGTAGATGCAAACTATCAAAGCAGCCTTTGGGTACAGAAGTCCATGTTTGGTAAGTTATTTTTGGTTATTCTATCTATTGAAATTCATCCAGAATCTAATCTACTACACCAGCAATTTAAGACATGATGGGAGTAAAGCTTAAGCATTGCATTCTTGCTCAGCTTGGATTTCAGAGCCTCATATTAAATTCTGCTATAGGTTTTTTTAATAATACCACTATTTCTTTGTGCATACTGACAAATTCAAAGCTATCTGTAACTCCTTTAGAGACAATGGGTCTCTATTGTCTCTCAAAATAAAGGTCCTTCTAAGAGCTT
This sequence comes from Podiceps cristatus, assembly GCA_000699545.1. Lineage (NCBI taxonomy): Eukaryota > Metazoa > Chordata > Aves > Podicipediformes > Podicipedidae > Podiceps > Podiceps cristatus. The sequence continues at coordinate 50,880 of KL274526.1, read as the reverse complement.
AGCTCTCGCTGATACCCAACCCATGGTTGTTCACCTTTGTGGTGGTTTAACCCCAAATGGTAACCAAATACCACCTGGCCACTGCCTCACCCCTGCCCCAGTGGGGTAAGGAGGAGAATTGGAGAGAAAACTCGCAGGTTGAGATAAAACCAGTTCACCAGAACAGCAAAGAAAAAGATAAAAAATAATAATGATAATAATATATAAGGATAATAGAATATATAAAAGGGACAATGCACAATTTCTCACCACGTGATGACCGACACAGCCCGTCCCAAGCAGCAGTCAGGGAGCAGGGATATTCCCCCACAGCCATGCCAGAACAGCAAGTTCCAGAGAGAGCGCGGGGGAACAGACAGACAAACAAAAGGTCTGAACAAACAGGAACAATAAGGAAAATAACAGAATGAGAAGGGAACATGAACAGAACACCAACTGAACAAAGAGGAACCAGAACAGGAAGGGGAGCAATGGCCGACCCTCCCTTACCCCGGCCATGCCGTCTATGCCATGGAACACTCTCTTTGCCCAGTTTGGATCAACTCTCCTGGCTGTGCCCTCCCAGGTGTTTGCACCTGCACATCAGCAAAGCTTGGGAAACTGCAAAATGTCCTTGATCATTCAGTGGCAAAGAACAACTGCAGCGTGTGGGCAAAATGTGTCAGAAAGTTTGATGCTTGACTTAAAGAAGACTATGGTTTCTGAAGCTCTGCTACTCTAAAAGCATTATCAGCTGCTGAAATCACTTCAAAGTAATTTTCTGTTCCACATTAGAGTGCATCTTTGCAGCATAATGAAGTAATCTAATTTACAGCCATAGTTATTATTTATGGCTTATCATTCATATATTATGAGTAGTTTGCTACAAACTACATTTGTAATGTTGATAGGCGCATTAATATATATAATTTAAATCAATACATTTTAAAAACTTGAACATCCATAATGGCCTATTTAACAATCACTGTGACGCCTTTATAATGTCATCAAAAGCACACTGATTGTCCCACAGGCCGTTTGCGTTATAGCACATATACCAATTTGCAAGAGTAGCAATAACATCACTTAACATTTTGTTAAAAAATGCTTTTAATGTAGGATAAAATCATCAACAGAAGGAAGGAAAGAAAGAGGAAATATTTTATGCAGGTTGCTTAAAGGATAAGCAGATATATCCAAATGTAAAAAGTTGCCCACAGAGAGTTTTGGAGTTTAGGGAAATGTGTCTTAACATACACGCAAACTAAGCAGACTGTAGTGCTGGATCATGCATAAAAACATCACAAGTTTACTAGCATTTGTTTTCCATTTGCTTTATAAAGTTATGAGCATCATCTGAATGAAAGTCCTTATATGTTTTCAACCCCGAACTGCAGTGACTGCCCAGCAGCCTTGCAAGGAGCTGCTGGAATTTCACTTACTGTATTTAATGCTTAAGCACCATGGAAACAGCTGCCTTAAAAGACTTTATATAGAACAGCAGTGTCATCCCTGCTGATTGAATCCAGTTTTCCACGATGACCATCCAGTTGTGAGCCTGTGAAAATAATTAAGTATGTGTGTTAGAGCAATACTACTACTATGATGCTGCATGATGTACACCAGAAATGTAAGTATTGTACCTGTGGAAAATAAGTATAAAATACCTACAAATAAGTAGAAAATAAGCATAAAAATCTACCAGTCTCTCTTCCTCTAGTCTGTATGAATGCAAGGGAAGAGACAAGGTGCGAGGCACTGGCAGATCAGGACCTGTGATTGTTGGTGGCCTTGAAAGGATGGGAGCTCTGAGGGGCTGGGTGCTGGCCTTGGCAGGATTCAGCTATTCCTCTGCTCATCACTATGGGCTGGTATTTATTATTTCAACTGGACAGCAGTTTTCTCTGTTCACACTCATAGTTTTGCCTCCTTTTTTTGGCTTCTTCCCACCTTTCGCTCCCTCGGCCACCTCTTTACACCAGCACGTTTTGTGCCAACATCCTGTCCATCAGGCTCTCCCCAAACCTGGCAGTCGCGTTTCCGCAGCATCCTCCAAGCATCCTCATAATCAGTTTGTCTAAATGGGGCCAGCAACCCTCTAAGATACGGTCTGTCCTCTTCTTCCATACAGCTACAGTGACAATAGTCTATCCTCTCACTATTTTGGATCTTGGTAATTTCAATGCCCATTTCTTTGGCCTCAAAAAAAATAAACAGATGAATAAATGAAGTTGTCCAAAAAGAGGTAGAATGTTCCCGAGAACTTGGATGATGTCATATTTGTAAGGTAAATACTTTTTGAGAATATGAAAAGGGAGAAATAAAGCAATCCCTCTTTGAATTTGCCATTCTGATTTGTGAGTAGCACATGCACAATTTCTGTTTGTTTGTTTGTTTGTTTGTTTGTTTGTTTTTCACCCTGATCAAAAGCTGATTCTTTCAGCCTTTTGGTGAATTCCATAACAGATGATCAGTATTCTTCAATCCCTAACAACACATCCATGTCTTACTATGAATCACTAGCAAAACCAGATTTTTATAAATATTAGAGTGCCGATGCCCAATAATTCTTGGACATTTTCAGTTTGCTGCCGCTTTCTCATCCCCAAACACAGTATCTCACAATCTTCTTAGCACAGATAAACTGTAACTAGTAATACATGCCAGCCACGGAGAGACTAGCAATTGCTACAAGACACACTGTAATACAACACCTTTTATTCCAGTAAGAAGAGGGTGGTAGATGCTCGCATATGCCTGAAATTAGGTGATAATATACATTTTTCCTTTGAAAGAGATTCAGTTCCTAAAAAAGAAAACCCAACACCCCAAAAAACACAAAAAAAACAAATCACAAATCTCTGGCAGAGACAGTGTTTGCAAAACCTTGAGATCTCCAGCTTTTTATTAGAGCTCTGTCTAAAAGCATTGGCTACAAAGAATTATGCTGAAAGTGCTGAAAAAAAAAGCTTAAGAGAAGAAAAATAATGCCATCTCTGATCTACTCAGTTGGCAGCAGTTAGAAACGTAATGAAGATAAGGACTGTGCCATTCACCACAGTGACACCTGTTTATCTTGAAATAAGCGGTGATGAGAGAGGCTGAAGGACGGGATGAACGCAGTCCGGTAATGGGCTGGCCTGGAAAGCAGGCAGGCTAGAGCAGAAACCGGGAGCTTTCTCACCGCGCAGAGCACACACGGTGTTTCCTTTCTCTGAGTTTTAGCTGTGACACTGACGTATGTTGCAGTGAATTAGGAACCAGATACAGAGCCAGTCCTACTAAATGTTAGGAGGATGTTAGAAGAAATGTTAGGAGAAATAAGATTTTTTAGGAGAAATAAGATTTGGAGTCTGAGTCCCACCTACATCCCACCTGGGGTTTGACATCATGTAGTCTCTGCTGACCTTTTAGGCCCCTCGGTACCTTTTTGCTTTGCCCTGAGGTTCCCAATACCTAACTTTTAGACACCCACACAAGCTCACCAGCACCCAGCTCAAGTGAGACCTATGTCCCACCTCAGATCTGCTATGATTTAGCTGCGCCTCATGCTTGAAACTTAAGCTGTGGGCTAGCAAAGGTGGCAGCCTTTGGCATCTGGACATTGAACAAAGCTTGAACATGACTTTTGTCTGCAGTTCCCGGTATACTCCTGTTCATTTTCTCCTAAATAATGCCCAGCAGCACTGAGTGAAGGCTGACATGGGCTGCTGCTTTACCACAGGAAAGGTCTTGCTGGGATACTTCGAGCTGGAACGGCAATAGTAAGCAATAGGTACCTCATGCAAAGGGTTGGCTGTTGTCAGCTCAGCCTTACAGTCTCTGGAGATACGAACGTTATGGGTGTCACATAGGTATCATGAGGGTTACGGGCTAGTTCTACAAAAGAGTGCAGATAAAAGTGTCCAGCCTAACACCTGTGAATTTGCCTCTGTTTGCATCATTTCCATTTATTAAAATGCTAATAAAAGGTTGAAAGCATTGGGATAGCTGTGAAAAGGTGCCACAGTCCAATGGCTTATCAGTATTGCAGATCTTACTGATCTTTTTCCACTCTGCATAGAAGTGCTCTCTGGTATTGCATTACCCAGCTGGGCGTCCTTGGATGAAGGACTGTGCTGGCTCTGCCCCGCGTCTGTGCCGCTGGAAAGGGCGCAAGGCATCGCAGGGTAGGGCCCTTTCTGAGGAGGGGGTGGAAACACCTTTTGTATTAAATAGACCCCTGTCCCCTTGCCGTCCTTTCTTCGGTACTCCTGCAGGATTTTCAGGGACAAGACACAGTCACAAACATTTTCATTTCATTTCCCTTGACCAGATTTATTTGGGCAAAGAGAGCGGCCAAAGTGAGGAAATTACTTTAGTTTTCTCTCCTTGAGAGAGGGGAAAAGCCGTAATCAAAGACCAAATGCATAGCCTTTACAAGGAGATGGACAGTTATTGATGACAGGAGCAGTCAAAGAAAGCTGACATGAGTTGAGGAAAATAAATATTCCAGTAAAAAACATAAGGAACAAGTTCAATGGGAGGGGAAATGAAACTTCACAGGAAAACCTGAATCGTGACAAGCACTAAGGAAATTAAAATCAAAACTGGCACATGGGGGTGTGCTTAGATCCAATTCATTTCTTCTGATATCAAGAGTAAAGAAGCCTAATCAGCAATCCTTCATAAAAATAGTTGGTGCTTCTATGTCCAAGCTATTAAGGTTTCTGGAAAGATGAATTGTAAGTATGCGGTGCGGGGAAAGCTGGTGTTGTGGGAAAAGTGCATACAGTGGCGTGAAAGTGTATCCTTATGGGTGCAGGGCAGTTTCTTAGGCTCAGCTATTGCAAAGGTGTAAGAGTCGGTGCCCAGCAAGCACTCAGAAAGGAGACAAGGAGGACAAAGGGAGGCGGCTCAGATGAAGCTGAGGAGCACTGCTTCCCTGCACACACGTGCCGGTGTCAGGAGGGAGGCTTCAGCAAAGAAATGGGCATCCTCTGTTCTACGCATCAGGTCTGGCTTACCCAGGTACTCTTGTGACCTGCTTTTAACCTCAAGATGGCTAAAGAATGCTTTTATCCCTTCTCTGCGCTTCGCTTCTGGGGCCAGCAACGGTTCGGTCACCGGAGAGCACACAGGGAGAGAGCCGCCTGCAGAAGAACTCCCCTTGCACCCGAGTCTTCCTCCCAGCCTCTGCGGGTGGAGCACTGCGGGAGAAGCAGCATGCGGAGGTGGAGAGGAGCTGCCTCATGGTCTGACACGATGGTGCCTGTATTTCATGCATGTGGCTTGCTTCATTTACATTCCCAGCCAGGCAGTCTTTGTGCTTCATTTTCCCTGACGACAACTGCCCTTTGATTGCACTTGCCTACCTAATAAACTGATCGAGAACCTTTTATCTTCAAAATTTGTGTCACTGTCATGAATAACTGGAATAATGGAGAGCAATTAATTGTGCTGAAACCCACACACCAAAATGGCTGAACTAATTAAACATGTTGTTATGGTGAAATTGCCTCAAAATATTTTCAATACTATGCAAGCTGATCTTGAGGCAGAAGGAAGCTGGTTGACAGTACTTAGACATTATTGTTCATTATGTGTTTATCAAATGCTCGAGACCAGAGGTGTTTCGAAGGGGTGGAGGGCGCTGGGGCCACCATGCCGCCTGCTGTCAGAGGGGCCGTGCTCTGGGAGCCGATGGGTGCCAGCTCCTGCGGTGCCTCTGGTTGGGTTATTGCCATCTGTTTCTGTTTCAGCAAGAGCACTGAGTGCCACTCTGGAGCAGCAGCTGACACCAGAGCCAGCAGAACAGGTTTATAATTCAATATTTAGGAGAACTATCTTTCACACAATGACCTTGGGACTGAAAAGATTTGTGACAAGTTGGAGAGGGGTACAGAAAGCATTTTCTTTGAGCATGGGCAAGCACAAGAGGTGGGCAGATGAAAGCAAGTAGGTGTTTCAAAAGCATTTCAGTGAATTTTGTGCCATTTTAAAATTGCCATTTTGTGCCACTGGTGCTTAGAGGTTCATGAGAGGTGTGCAGAGCTGTCGAGGTACCAGCAGGCACCTAACAGTATTTTCTACTGGACCTGTACAACTCACTCCCTCAGGTTTCTCTTCAAGTGTCATTTTCAAAGCTTTTAATTAAACTTACTTTTCCACCTAAAATGCTGCCGTGTCATATCTTGGCTGCATCTATCTCATGGTGAAAGCTATCTGGCATTTGAAACAAGGAATTTGCAGTTGTAGGTTTACTAAGAGAAGGAATCGGAGCCATTGTGGTGTCCAGTGCCATCAGCTCAGCACCAGTGGCTGCAGTCACTTCGGCCCAAAGCTTGATGGGGGGGCACCACATACTCCTCACCCCCCTGCAAACCCAAGCAGTGCTTAAATACAAAAAAATAATATTTGATTTATCGTATCGCTTAGGAGAGCTGAATGTTGAGATCTCTCCTTTACCCATGTCATCCCTGCACCAGCCTTTTGTACTTACATGTCAAAGTCTGAGGTATACAGGACATACTTGTCCCTCTCTACTCTGCCCTCGTGAGGCCCCACCTGGAGACCTGTGTCCAGGTATGGGGCCGCAATACAAGAAAGATGCAGAACTGTTGGAGAGGGTTCAGAGGAGGCCACGAAGATGATGAGAGGGCTGGAGCACCTCCCCTACGAAGAGAGGCTGAGGGAGCTGGGCTTGTTCAGCCTAGAGAAGAGAAGGCTGCGGGGGGACCTCACTGCAGCCTTCCAGTACCTGAAGGGAGCGTACAAACAGGAGGGGAATCAACGTTTTAAAAGGGTAGAAAATGGCAGGACCAGGGGGAATGGATTGAAGCTGAAGGAAGGAAGGGTTAAATTAGATATTAGGGGGAAGTTTTTTACGGAGAGGGTGGTGAGGTGCTGGAACAGGCTGCCCAGAGAGGTGGGGGATGCCCCATGCCTGGAGGTGGTCAAGGCCAGGTTGGACGGGGCCCTGGGCACCCTCGTGTAGGTCCAGGTCTGGAGGTTGGTGTCCCTGCCTGTGTCAGGGGGGTTGGAACTCTGTGATCCTTGGGGTCCCTTGCAACCCAGACCATTCTGTGATTCTATGATTCTATGACTTTCCTCTGAGCATCAGGACCAGAGGGGAGGGATTGTATGCCAAGGTGAACCCGCTCCTGGTGATTAATACCTATCCTATGGGCTGCGTCTGAAGATATTACTATAATCAAGGGAAAAATGAATACATTAGTGGTAATACTCTTAAATAAATGGTAATAGTCTAAAATATATGTTACTGATATGATGATAGGTAAAAATCACTGTTCAATTTATAATGCGTGCACTTTTTAACACATTGCTCTTCCAAATAACTAAATAGAGCAAACTAAGTGCCATTTGTCTGCCATCTAGGATAGAACAGGAAAGGGTCAGGACTTAGGAGGAGAATTTTTGTAGTCTGGAAAATGCAGTTTCAAGTGTTTTTTGAAATCGAAATGCTCTAGATTTTTTTTTTATTTGTTTATTGTATTTTTAATAACCAGCCAGTCTCTTTATGGCTGTTTCTAAAAATAAATGTGTACATGCAAACGCTGCCACGTGTTAGCTGGAGGACTGACTTGTTCTCAGTCCGTGTAAGGCGTGAGTCCCAGATGAGGGTTCTGTACTGCTGCCAGGCTACCTTATGTTGGGCCTGAGTGATGGTGATTCCTCCAGCACGGGTTCTTTCCAGCAGCAAAGGCATCATTTACAGCTATGTGCAGATTTCCAGATGGGTCTGGAGGGTGAAGGCAGGAGCAGTTGTACTTGGATTGTCTAAAATAGTCCTTTTTAGCTTATGATTCTTGCAAAGCGTCTGGTGTCTCTGTTGGATGTGGGAGGTGAAGGGCTCGTTTTGGGATGAGCACTCAGGAGAGCAGCCCAAGGCTCCTGGCCCACAAGGGATGGCAGCGTGCTGAGGCGACAGCTCGCCTTTGTGCACGCAGGCAGAGGCTTTTCTGCTATTCTTTCACCTTGGCCACTTGCGAGGCTAAAATCAGATCACAGCTTTCCTAGATTTTGCAAAAGAGTGATGTAAATTCATATATACACAATAAACTTTAAAGCGTTGTGTTATTAGTTCTATAAATCTCTCCCTTCAAAAAATACAACTACAAAGATGACGACAGCTGTCGCCTGACTTCATCTGTCAGCAGATCACCTTTGTGGTAATATTGGAGTCCCATCACACAATTTTCTTGATTTCTCTCACTTGTGTGTATGTGGAACCATACCACTTGGAGCAACTCCACTATCAGATGAAACAAAGCACTGCAAAGAAGACCTTTACATTAGACAAATACTGATCTATTAAGTGGAGTGAGGAAGGTAGGAGATATATTCAATACCTCTTTTAAGACAGGACAATCTCTTCTCTCATGTATCCCTGCTGACTATCAAAAACTCGCTCGCCTTTTGTCTCAGATGGGTAAAATCAGAGTTCTCCCACCACAGGCCAGGTTGCATTTGTGAAGCTCTAATAAGTATGGGCAACCTTTTAATAACAAATTCCATTTATTTAGTTTTTTAACACCATCATTGAAAACAAAACGCCAAGATATCACAAAGAAGAATGAGGATGTGGCTCTGAATTGCCAGAATGCTACTGGCAGCTTTGGGCAGGCTGGAAAATGGAGCTGAACATAGTCTCACTAAATGAACACAAGCGTGGAGAGAAACTAAAGGTTGGGACTAACCTATGGTTGCTGCTCCAAGATTAATCTACTCTCTGTTTCGCAAAGCTCACAGTAAATAGGAGTCACTTCAAATTCAGACCACTTCAGGCACCAGACTTCTGAAAGATGGCCAAAAAGAGAGGATTTTTTTTTTCAGTTTTGCTACAAGTGCAGCAAACCAGGTGATGGTAAATAATGTTGGAAAGACCTCTGAAATCCATAGGTACAATATGAAGTCAATTCTTATGGGTCCCTTCCAACTTGAGATCTTTTACAATTTTGTGGTAATTCCAGGGATTTCCATCAGCATCAGTGGGATCATGGTTTGATTTATTTCTCTGAAACTTCTGCCCAAGGGACAGAGGCTGGTGAGATGCAGGACCTTGGTGACTGCTCATGGGGGAGGAACTCTGGAGCTGAGCACAGGAAGGGAGGCCACTTTTAGAGTGTGGTGGCTAAACTCAGCTAATCTCACTTCTCACATCCAAATCCTGGTCATCTAGGCTACTCGTGTGTGGCTCTGAATTCATGTCCATTAAAACTCAGAAATGCTTTTTCCTTTGGGGAAATGGGGTTAAGTGAAGTGAGTGCTTTGTAACTTCTGCTCGCATGTACACGGTTTGCTGCCAGCAAGCATGCCATTTGCTCATCTGCCTGGGAACAATACCTGCTGATAGACTGAAGTCATAAATGAAACGATTTTGCTCATGTCATCACCATCCCTCTTGGCCATGGTTGTGCAGCACTCACCTGTCATGCAGAACTGCTGCAGGATATGCTGCTGAGTGCTGAAATTCTTCCCTCTGCAAAAAATAACACATAGGTCAGCCCACTCCTTTTCAGGTCAGTGCTTTTCACCACCCAGCAATACAAGCTGGAATGAGGTTTCCTTTTAAATGTCTTTTGACACTTGCTATTAAGAGCACAGTACGGTGCTCCTGCTTCTTGCCGGTGACTGAACTTCTGTCCATCTTCTGCAGCCCACAGCCTCCCAGGAGCGGGTAACCGGCACGCGATGGTGTGTGCTCCTGTGGCAGAACAGAAACAGCCCGAATGCACGAGCCAATGCACATCCACAGTCCCATCAGCTGCCTTTGGAAGCCGGTGATACTGCCGGAGAAAGAGAAACTGAGATACTACAGGAGGCAGAAACACTGAAAAAGTTCAGCATGAGCTATTAAGGATGAAATCATTGCAGTCAGGGAGTGAAGTTAAGCTCCATTTGCTTTGGCTGTCAGTTCTGCATGCAGTTTGCACGTCACACACACATACGTATACACAATGATGCTCACTGTGTAAATGCCAAGCTGAGCATAAATACTATTCCAGGTGTGGGGTTTTTTGTGGTTAGTAACAATTATTGATCATCATTACAAATACAAAAATAGCTAAATCCTGAATGTCTACACGTTAGTATTAGGTTGTCACAATCCATGCCTGGCTAGGATTGCTCTGTGCAACACTTCAATCACTTTTAAAAAGTGCAGTGCATTAATATGCACAAAAATTGGTTTGGGTAGAAGGGAAAACACATTTTTCTCCAACTCCTTCTGAGACCTCAGAGGCAAGTTGTCTCTCTGACATTAATTCAGGTAAGGATTCACCAAACCCTTGGTAAACTAAAACTTTGTTGGCTAAGGGTGGATTTAAGCGTTCACCTGAAAGCAAGTATGTGCTGCTGTGCGTAGCCGCATCATTGCTTGTTCTCTGCTATTTCAGAACCAAATCTCTGCCAGATCTCCCAGTCTCTGCCAGGTGGCTTTGGTGCATGTCTGTTCAAGAAAGTGTAGCTGGTTTTGTACATCGGTTGCTGGTCGTACCTATCCTGCATGCAGCGTAGACATTCCTGGAAGCCCCAGCCACCAGTTCCAGCTGCATTTCCCTGCCTCGAGCTGCGTGACCTGTGTCAGAGAGGAGCCTGAATACCAATCAGCATATACTTTGCATGGACAGTAGGAGACCACAGTCCTTGTGCAAATGTGTAATTTTACCCACGCTGAAGTCTTCTGACAATCTTCCTGTCATTCTATTACTGTTGGTGGTGATGGTGGCAGCTTGTGTGGACTGTTCCCAGGAGAAAAAATACTGCTCAACTGTAATAGAGGGGTGGTACTTGGGGTTGAAAGCAAGGGAGCTCACATACAGAAAATAGTCTAAGCATACTCCTCCTTTCAAACAAACAGGAGAAGTCAGAAGTGCTGAGCATGTGGACAGTCCTTGCATCAGAGGAACTGTTCACATCACGGCCCCAGCTGCAAGCAGCAAAGCAAATTTCAGCTTCTGTAATGGATTGTTTACTGACTTTTGGACAGTCCCAAAGGTGCTGAGGCAAGTCAGGTGGCTCAGGCTAACTCATTTTGCTCTGCAGTTAAGGTAAGCAAAAAGCGAGTGCTGGCTCAGCAGCTCTGTGGAGAGGGAGCAGCACCAAGCAGTAGAAGCTCAGTTTCTGATGATTACAGGATATCCCAGAGGAAAATTTAGTAAGGTCAGGCAGATAAAAATTAAACAGTTGGGTGTGCAAATTCAATAACTTTTCCTCTACTGATTCAATTCTTTCTTTTTCTTGTTACAGTAAAGGGATGGGAAGGCTAGCTTAAATTTTGTTGTGTGGGTTTGCACCTTTTCTGGGCTTCTCAGGTTTTGATTAAGAACCAGGTGACCTCATAAATCATATGTGTCCTGAAAGATATTTCTTTAGGACTTTTTTCCATTCTTTTATAGTTCAAAAGAGCAGTAACCACTTTTAAAATGAAAAATATTTTCTACAGTATTCTATTGTGTCTGGCTATTTTCAAAACATCTTTATCAAGGTTTCTTCCATCTATTGTTGCTAACCAGCATCAGCAGCAATACTTTCCTATTAACTTGGCTCAGTTTCTGCTTCTTCTACTTTGTTCTACCATTGGCATATCTACTACAGCCCTGGACAGTTATTTTTATCCATCAAACTACTGTTTACAGTTTTATTTTAACTTGCTTCACTTGATTTCATGTATTTCTTTTTAATAATTTCCATCATTGAGACACAATTTTGCCAAGCTGACCTTTGAAGATTTATTATATTTATTTATAAAAACAGCATCTCATACCTCATAAACAATGTCTGTACCTCAAATTACTAGAACAACAATTTATAAATAACTCAGCAACTCCATCTATATAACTCTTGTTACATTGTCTGTAGTGATCATAATGGAGGTAGACTTCAAAGAGAGATATTGAAAAGAATAATGCGACGGCTATGAACATCTTACGTGACAGTACTTACATGACAGTAAGTAACAGAAAAGGAAGGTTATTGTGATTAAGGTTTATGTCACTGCATGCAGACACGGTAGGTTAGGCAGAAGTCAAGAGCTTGAACAGCATAGAAGACATTATGGTTAGTATAATTATAGACCATAGAAATCCTAAATGTGAAAATGGGTCAGTAACATATTTCTGAGAATGTTGAAAGCAAGACAGAATGCTAGTCCGCCTTCTGAGCACCTCACAGCATCTTGAGGAGCCTGAGAGTAAGGAATAATCTTTTCAAATATTCACTTTTGTGCCATGCTGGGGAGGACTGTAGAAGAAAAGTTTGTAGGTACTTACTGGATCTGACAGCAATTACCAACTGGCTGAATGCAACTGAAGGCACTACATGTCTTCTGGTGACAGATCCTTAGGAAGGTTTAAGAAAGTCAGTGAGGTGAATACTGTGGTGCTTCTCCAGTCTAAAAAGCAGTGTGATTCAGCTGCGCATTTTGGAAATCACACTTGCTTCCAAGCTCTGGGACATCTGGAGTTGGTAAGAAAGGAAAATGTTGGGTGAAATCCTGAAATGACCACCTGGTAAAAAGAGTTAAAGGCCAGTGGCGTACTTCGTGCCAGGCAGCATGTTTTACGTTGAGGATCAATCAAACAGATTTATATCTGATGAAGGAAACTACCTTTGCCTCATGCACGAATTGTTAGTTCACATATACAAGGGAGAGAAGTGTGTGGTGGTGGGAAGCGTGGCACATCACATTACTGTTTTAGCAGATGCATCTTTGCTGTGTTGAGGGGTGGATGAGACCCAGGTTGGGTCATTTGTCATGGGTGGAGAGCTGTAGGTACTAGGAAACAAGAGGGGATGAGAAGTATATAAAACTGCATGGAGCTGCTGTGTAATTTTAATGAGCGTGGTAGGGGCCAGTAAGGGAGCTAAAGAGGATATTCAGGGCTTTTTAGCTCCTGCTGACTTTCTGAAGTTATTCCAAGTGCAGCCACCACCTACAAAAGTTGGCAGCTTGGCTACGTTCAAAGTAAGAACCTGATGGTACAGCGTATGGGCCCAGTATTCCCTATCGCAAGCAGTGAAAGTACTTCACAGATGTCATGTCTGGTCAGACGAACTTTTACAGACTCCAGAGATTCAGGTTATTCATTTAGTTTAAAGTAAGGTTGTGTTCCCACAGCTGAAAGTGATGGAGTTACTGCAGACTGTTCGCAACTAAACATCCTCCATTCTGGAAGGTATCCAACCCGGCCTCAGAGAAAAACCGTGGTTCTGCTGAAGCTAGTGTAAAAATTCCCATCAAATTCAATGGTGGTAAGATTTCCATTTGAACTTTCAGAGATAACCTGGCACAATTTAGAGAGAAGTTCTTACTCAAGGCATTTTCTACTGTACGACATGCCCGTTGCTCCCCCAGCTGGTAGCTGGGAAACCAAGGGATGAGTCAGTCCTGTCAGCTTAGGAAGAGCAACCTGCCCTTCTTGACCTTTCCATCAGCCCTAATTAGGGTAACTAGTTTAGAGTAAATGTTACGGGAAGTGCAGCATAGCCAACCTTTTCATTCCTTTATTTTGCTTAAAAAAAGCAGCAAGCTGATTTCTTGGTCACTCAGCATCTGTCTAGACATTGATACTGCTGGAGAGTGAGAGCTAGAAATCTCTAGAAGATATATTATGATTTGTGTGCCTTTCCAACCCCTGAGTGGTCTGGGTTCTGTTTTCAGATTCCCTCTTATAAATTCAACTAAATTATAGAAAGGAGGACTGAGAAAGGCCTGCTGTTTTATTACCCTATTCTGCATCTGTAAGACCAGCCCATCTTTAGCAGATATATGTCTAAGACATGCACACATAGTGTATAATCAAGACATAAATCTTAATGTATATTTGCATGTTGCAGACACTTTCATCTCACTTGGTGTTCTACTGAAGGATTTAACAGTTCCTGCAGCATACATGCTTTCCTAACCCAGACTCCTCAGACAGCTAATAAAGTTGATTCCGTCTTGTTTTCCATTGGTGGATATGGAAAAAAAAAAGATGGATTATCTTACTCTGTAACAATCCTTGCATGTATATGAAGACTATTATGTTTTTGTGATACTTGTGTATTCTAGACTGAATAAAGATAATTCTTCCAATTTGTTCTGGGGGACTGAGTGGTTTTAAAGTTTTTGTTATCTTATTTCCTCTAAACAGTTTCTCATTTGTCTAGAACATTAAGTGAAATGTCCAGAGCAAAATGTTATATACTACAGCGACAACTCTCCATTAAATAAATTAAGCTGTATAAAGAGAATGAAAATGTAGAATGACTTGCACTGAAAATAAAATTATTTCAAAATGCCATTAACTATTCCTATCATAGTTCTCACTGAGTACAGCGCAAAGCCAATTTGTTGTGGACTGACCCACTGCCAGTAGTACAGCACCACTTAATATATTATTATTATTATTATTTAAAAGATGATTCATAAAATAATTTTCCTGTTTTTTCTCTGTCCTATCCAGCAAGAAATTTCCATGGCATCAGTTTGGGTGGTGTTATTTGGCTCCTGCTGAGGAAAAAGGACAGGTCACTCTGTTATGCTGGCTACTGTTTAATCCTGATATATTTTCTGCCCTAAGTACTGACAGCATCTTTCAGGTATCATAGCCTTGCAAAGACAGACTGAAAGGCAACATGTCTGCATTTTAAGATCTGAATGTCTTCCCTGGGTGATCAGGCTCACATGTGTACTAGCTTCAGCAAAGAAGGGTTACACGTACCACAGCTGGGAGCTGAAGTGACACCTGGTATAACAAAGCAATGAGGAAAATCAAATGCTTGTGTCCTCCCAAAGATTAGTTGCTGTTGAAGATGGGGGCGGAATTTCTCCAATTATTAGAATTTCTACCTGAAACAAGAGGTGTGTCCTTCCCTTTCTGGGCTAACACTTATTCTCTGCAGCAGCCTGTCAAGAAAGGCATTTAGCTTGAGGTTGTTGATAGCGTGAAGGAAATTTTCATTTCCCTTTAAGTAAAGAAATTCTGCTGTAGGATGAAGACTTTGAAATACTCATGTGCAATGGGACAGAAGCCCTCTCCGGCTGTGGAATTGGCCAAAGTTATGAAAAAGGAAGTGCTTGTTTTAAAGTGTGTGAGACGCTGTGTTGGCTCACAGCATCCATTATGCATCTTCCCCTTCCTGCAGGCCTGCACTGTGTGTCCGTGGCTGAACACACAGTCCTTGGCCACAGTGGAAAGAAGTTGTCTGGATAACATAGGAAATGGAAGATTTGCTACTAGGCGGCACGGTCATTTCTTGCTGAGCCGCTTGTCCTTAATGACACTGGAGTGTGCTGTTAGGATGGATGCAGCTACTTTCCTGAGAAAGGAGCACTATCTAAAAAAAGTTAGTGCTCAAATTCTGATAGCCTGTCCCAAGTAATTATCACTCAGTAGATGAAGGGGAAGCAAAAATTAAAACTTACAAAGGAAATGAGGGTAACTCCATGTCTGGAAAAGTTTTCTTTAATGTTTTCTCATTCCAAACTGAACTAATCTTGATGACATCAAGATTCACGCTTACTCAGACCAGACTCTTTGCTCTCTTCCTCTCCCATATTTAACCATACCATTGGTTAAATGTATGTCCACATCTGGTCTAAAGCCCAGCCTCATTTACCATTTGCACCACTAGCACGCAAATGCACTCAGGCCAGATTTAGTCTGAGAACTAGGGCACTCACAAGGATACTTTTGTATGAGCTAAGTTTGACAAGCTCGGCTTGGGCGTTTGCACTCAGAGCTGGGAGGAAATGCTCGCAGCCGAGTTTACCCTGACCACAGAGAGTCACCCTGAGTGCGGGGCATGGTAACCCAGCCCGGACCCTGTGTCAGAGGGAACAGCCAGCAGCGCGGGCGGACAGTGGCTGAAGATACAGTCGACTGAAATCAACTCTGCTCTCACCAGTAATGACAATACGTCTTTGTGCTCTCTCTGGTAGGCAAAATACACAGATGAAAATTTCTCTTGCTTCCTACCATCAGCCATGAAAAATGTTGGAAGCTGTCATCTCCCTAAATTAGTATTATTTCTTGTATCATCTTTTCAAAAAATGTACATGACAGAAAAACAGAGGAAGAACACAATACAGAAATTAGCATTTAATATTCCTTGAAATGATAGTAAATGCTGTTTTCCACAGCATAATCTGCTGACTTGATAATCAATGTGAAACGCAAACATAGTCTCTACATGAGCACGAGACAGCAAATACATGGAGCATCTCCAGCGCGGAGGAGAAGCCAGTGGGTGAGTTAGTGGTACTGACTAGCTGAGCTCTAACTCTGAAGGAGAATCCTCAAAACTCACTGGAGCAAGCAAAAAGGCAAAATGTGTCCTCAGGTTGTGGCTACAGATCTGTGTGCTCTGGAAGACATCACGGGAAGGGCAGTATTTCTTCAAGTGCTCTGGGAGATCTATGATGTTCGTTACATCCAAGAGCAAGCTGTAAAGTGTAACAAATAGAGAACAGTCATTAAGAAGGCACTGACTAGTTTAGTTTAAATTAAAGAAAAGTCAAGCTATGGCAGTGATACAGAATATATGCCTATAAAACATGAGGCTATCTCCGCAATAGGGCTGTCCTTTTATATTTCATTGGCAGAAAAGCACGCTAACTGCAAAATACGGCTTGGCCCTCATAAAACTGTACTCAGTTTTTGAGTGCTTTATTTATGGGTTAAGCAGTGTGATGGCATTTTAAATGCTTTCTCTTTGAATGGCAATAATGATCTAATGATTATTTAAGTGATTTTCTCAAACAGTCCTGTATTTAAGAAGCTGAAAGATATGAAAAGTATTGCTATGTAAATGTCAGTGAAAGTAATTAAGCAGTGAGAAATTTAAGATGATATCATCTGTGCCCTTATTCTCTCATCTACTGCGATTTTTAAAACTGAACAGAACTATGATGTCCTGGGAAATATTATGGGATGACAATATGGCATGACCTAAGAAAGGGTTTCCATTTCTATTGCAGTCATCACATGCTGTTTCTATAAAAATTCAAAATGAAGTATAAATGAACTGTGCACTGGACTCCGTTAAATTAAATCTAATGGCAAACAGTCATTTCTGAGTGTAAACTGCAATCTCCATTATAGCAGAAAATAGTTTATCAGGGGACTAACAGCCTGAAAGATATTGAACACTTCAGAATAAAAAGAAAAAGGTTGCTAAGCATATTGCCCAGTGACTCTATGAATTTCTCTTAATAGAAGATTTTTATTACAGATGAGGCAATATGCTTCAGAACTCATTCAGCAAGGTTTATCAGGAGAGGTCCTTCAGTCTTCAGGCCACAACAATGCTGAAATAATGGTTCAGATTCAGCTGATCCTTGAGGACAGAGGTTGCAAGTCAGCTGTTTTTTTAAGGTTTCTTACAGAAGGTCCAGGGTTCTATGATCCATTTACAAAACTGCATATTATGAATATGCAGTAATATATGTGTATATGTAAATAAAAGTAGAACAGCATTCTGCACCAGGAGCTTAGAGGCTGGTATTTCTGTAGCTGTTATGGAAATTATGTTTGAGATCTTGATACTTTACTTCAACGCACAGAAATTTGCGTGGCCTTGATGGGTGATAATAGATTTTATCCTGTCACTGTAGGGTATGTGCTACAACATCCTTGCTAAGTGTTTGGTGTCCTCATTTGGGTAGAGCACATGAGTTGGCTGTTGGGTGTTCTGGGGAAAAGAGATGGCAGGGCTTGGAGTGGTGCGGGTTGGAGTCCACTGTAACATAGTTATTGATTATATGTTGCAAGTTTAACCTTCCATCAGAACTTCTTTGTGATTTAGTACACATCTTCTCAGCTGCCATCTTTGCTGAAGTGTCTTCCTGTCAGCAGTGGTACCTATGTATCTGGAAGGATGAGTTTTTTCTCTGAGGTCCTGGCATCTAATAACATGTTTATGTCTTTACAGGGTTACAGTGTTAGACTCCTTGCCAAACGGTTTAATCATTAAAGTTATTGAGAAGCCATAGCTTCTCACCGGGGGACATGACTTGCCTGCTAGTGACCAAACTCAATTATTATTTTCAGGTTATTAAGAAGAATAAAGATTTTTGTGGAAAAAAACAAAACCAAAACAAGAAACCAAACCAAACCAAACCAAAACCCCCAAACCAAAACAAACCCCAAACCCCCAAAACACCCCCCCCCCAAAAAAAAAAACCCAAACCATAAAAAACTACCAAAACAACGTATTGAAACAGTGATTTCAAAAGCTGACCACTGCCTATACAGCCTCAGTCAGCAATAGATAAAAGGGCTTCAGAAAGAAGATCGCTATGAGAGGCTGTAATGAAAAACATTCCCATGGCCAGTATCTTACAGTTACGGCCACAATGTATTGTTTTGGTCCCATACATCCAGTATAGGACTATTTTGGACAAAATGGAAAAAAACCTGTTTTGTCACTGCCCTGGTCTACAGAAAGCCTTGGCTCATGGGGCAGCTCCTTTTGGTGATCTCTCACTCCTTTTGGACCTGGCATGTCGCAGTCTGCAATTGCACCTGGGCAGAGAGTGACCTCTCAGTCCTCAGGCAGACACTGAATGGGCAAGGTTTTGCTCTGAACTTTTGTTAACAGAAAACCTTTAGGAATATCTACGTCTTCAGAAAGGACCTGGTGCATAATGAACTAGTCAGGACCAGTGAGAAGTGCTCTGGACCTGCGAAAATAAAAATTATTCACTCCCTTACCTTCTTCTTGCTCTGTACCCCAGACATGACTCTGGACAACCCCCTCCTACCCTAGTGAAATGTTTGCCTCCTGTCCTTGGTATAGTGGGAATGCCCCTCACCCCACATTTCATTTGGACTGCCAAACAAACTATAAGGCCAAGAGCAAAAGGTCTTCCTTCTGTCTGATTTTCTGTGAGTATATTTTATTCAGTAGTTTCAAAACTCTACATATTTTATAAACATTAGCTGGATTTATCGCCTGTGACTTCATGCTCTTCTTCCAAGAACTAGCTCTTTGAAGCGCTTTCCCAGAGAATATTATAACTAAGTGTCTGTTCCATTATAAACTTACTGTAACTAATCTGTCTTTTCAGATAGATAACACGACCAGTTCCCAGGCTGCTAGAATTTAAACAAGTCTCTTAAGCATGAACCAGATAAGTATACTGAGTAGATATTTCTGATGTTTTCCCATGCTTTGGAGACTCCATGGCCAAAGGTTTCTAGGAAAGGAAGAAAACGTGTCGAGCTGGTACCTGCTATAAACCCTGTGACTTGTTCTATCCAACTGCAGCTGACATGGCTCAAGGACATGGTGGTCCTGAGTGTAAAAGAACCCAGTAAATTGGAGGATGGAAATGTGTCTAATGTATATTGATAAGCACAGAATTTATTTGAAGACCTATAATGCCCCATGAAGAAAAAGATAGGTCCAGGGGTTCCTGTTTTCATGAGGACAACAGAAAGGAGACAGTCACGGTCTTCCTGCCATTCCTGTCCCTGGCCAACCACAGAAGGACCTGTAACACTGGGAACCTCGTTTTGTACAGCTCTGACTTGATTTTAATGAAACAATTATTTAGACAATCAGTCGCATATGTAAGTGCTATCATTCTCTTTTTTAAGACTAACACCGGGTTTATAAAAGGTGATAGCCCTTCATCCCTCCTAGTGAAGCTAAGCCATTAGACTGAAATGGAAAGGGAGAGACAAAATAGGAACCAAAGAGCTGCTTGTTGATGAGTAGCCTTTCTGGGAGAAGGGACTTGGGGTATGGTGACACCCAGTCACCAATGTATTTTAGTACAAAAAATGAGCAGCAATGGGAGTTGGGACTGGAGCTCAAATAACTTCTAAAACATCAATCTCCATCTTATTTTCTCTATCAGCCTTCGTGCCTTGCAAAAGGAAATGAGAAAATTCCCTTGCAGAGAATGAGAAAATAGGCCTCTCCCTCTCTCTAGATGGCTGTTTGAAAGCAGCTTTTCAGAAGGTGATTCACATCCCAGCCTCCAGTTTAGGCTAAAGAATAGGGAGCATTGGCCTATTTTTATGATTCCAACCTGAAGAACTAAATTAAAAACCCAAGTTCTTGCACTGAAATTACTGTCTTGGCATGTCTTCTGGTTCTTCTCTAAGTGCCTCTGTGTTTGGTCGGCCATTGTAGAAATAATTGTAAAACACTCTAGCTAATTGAAAGAAATAATGAAAAGACAGCCCCATAAGACACATTAGCAGTATGGAATTGAAATATGCCTCTGAGACTGAACAGCTGAGTAAAGCGACAAGCTGAATAAGATCATTTGAACATTGTCATTTTTCAGGGTAAACCCACTCTTTTAAAGAGAGAATAAATATCGCTAAAAATGACACCTACCTAGAAGTTAGAAAAATGAAAAACATTCACAGATCTGAAAACTGTTAGGAATTCAGTCTTGATTTTTATCCAAAATGCCATAATCCTCAGCATTGTTTAACATGGATTTGCTGCTTGTGCAGGTGCCCTTTGCATTGCTCTTACTGATAGCACCATTGTTCCCACAAAATATATTACATTTTGTTCCTTAATGATTAATCACTCCACTTCCCTATTAACAAAAGCAGCAAGTGGGATACTAGCTTCTTTCCTCCCTGCTGAGGAGAACATTTTCTACAGTTTCCTTACAATAGGCAGTAAGTAGAAATAGAGACTGACTACTGCGAATTGCTGCTATGGATACACGTTTCTTATCTCTGCCACTGTTCTAAGACTGCATGGAGTGCTTGTTAGTGAATTAACTAAAAGGCATTTAATACTGCATATAGCTATATTGCATTAAACTATATTGCCCATCTTGTTTGGTTATAGTCCATTCTACAGAAACAAATGTCGAAGGTCCGTTTTCCCTGTAAATTATAAAACTTCAAACTAAGACAAACAAAGCCTTTAGTATAGACGTTGCTAAGAGCTGACAGACAGCCATACAAGGTGCATAAAATGACCAGAACTGACTAAAAAGGCATTTCACAGCCATATAAGCCTTTACCTTATTAAACAAAATTTGGAGGAATTTAACTTCTGATATTCTTTGTATGGTGTTCCTTATGCACATATACGCTGGCATATATGTAGGTCAGTGCTATTTCATTGTAGAACACTAAATGGCGCATCTTGCCTAAAGACATCCATTTCTGTGGATATCAAAAATCTTAACCATAAAAGCAGCAAGATGAACAGACA
Source organism: Podiceps cristatus (assembly GCA_000699545.1). NCBI lineage: Eukaryota > Metazoa > Chordata > Aves > Podicipediformes > Podicipedidae > Podiceps > Podiceps cristatus. Next base: position 29,718 of record KL274526.1, on the reverse strand, counting down.
AATGAAATCAATTGAATTCAGCAGTGTAAGGATGTGGGTTGTCCTTCTTAGCAAGATTAAATAAATGGACACTTAAATGACTGCTGTGTGTGAAGTGACTTGATTTGTTTCACATATACACTCAGTATTGTGTTAGCAACACATCTGATATGAAGGATAACAAAGGAAATAACTCCTGCATTTGTTAGTTGACTGTGGTAGAAATACAATGCCACAGTTACTATTAGTGAAAAGCTCTTTGATGTCATTCCACAAATCTAATTCTTTCATTTTAGGCTCTATGAAGGTGACATTTTCAAAAGCCTTCAACCTTGAGACATATGAACTATAAAAGTGGTTATTTGCATATGTAAACTGTGCACTAGCACACATAAAAGTGTGTATTAAAACTGTGAGTTTTCTCTAGTCTGCTTGCAAAAATCCCAGTTTGAGTGACATGTGCACTGAATGTTTGTGTCCAAAGAACACTTCAGCCTGTTCTTGAGTGTTGCTTTTAGTACCAAACCATGAGAACTGAGAATTGGAAAGCAGAAGCAATGGAAGGCTGAGAGACAGGCTGAGAGAGTTGGGGCTGGTCAGCCTGGGGAAGGGAAAGATTGCGGCATTTCAGTACTTAAAGGGGGCCTATAGGAAAGAGGGGGAAAATTGTTTCAGTAGGGACAGCGGTGACAGGACAAGGGGTGATGGTTTTAAACTGAAACAGGGTAGGTTTAGATTGGATATAAGGAAGAAATTCTTTACAATGTGGGTGGTGAAACACTGGAACGGGTTGCCCAGAGAGGTGGTGGAGGCCCCATCCCTGGAAGTGTCCAAGGCCAGGTTGGACGGGGCTGTGAGCAACCTGATCTGGGTAACGGTGTCCCTGATCACTGCAGGGGGTTGGACTAGATGGGCTCTGGGGGTCCCTTCCAACCCAAAACATTCTGTGATTCTATGATTGTATGATTCTATGATTGTATGATTCTATGATTCTATGAAGATAATATTTTTAGAAATCTGTAATAATATTTTGCAGGACCAGAAAGTAAGACACTAATACTTAACTTTATGGAATGTTGTACACCCTGTCTTCACTCTCTTGAGTTACATATCTCTTATGAAATAAAATTTCAGGACTTTTTCAGATTCTTATCAGTTAAGAGAGTGTTGTAAGGAACTAGATCACTGCAGTTTGGGACTTGACCCAAAATCTATTTAAATCTCTTGAAAAACGGGTGATGACTGGTCATACTGTATCTCAGGCACATGTTTCATGTGTACAGGATTCTTAATCAAATATAAATGTTTTGCCAGGAAAACAAGCACATGAGTGATTTGCTTAGTCAAGGTCTATGGAAAGAAGGAGATTATCCTGTCAGCACATAATGGTAATTATCTAATGCTGCTTGGCTTCTGAGACATTTGAACTAATTCAATACTAATTCACTGAATACACTGAACCAGGGATATTGTGACATTAAATTAACTTAAATAGCTTTGTAACAACCCCGCAGCAACTCAGCTGGCATTGCATAGATCGTCATTATCGGTTACCTCTTCTGTCTATACAAACTGATGTATTTTACTGTGACTTTTATTGCTGAGGATGCATCAGTTTGAGCTACTGAATACAAGATTAACAATCCATATATTCCACTTGTTTTCCTTGGGCAGCTAATGAAATCATTAAAAAAAAAACAATTATGATTTTATATCCCTGGATGTTCCATCGCACAATAATGTCATTGATGTTGAGATATGGAAAGATCATAAAACCAAGCTTTGTTTTAAACTCATTGAGTGTATTTTGAGACTACCCATGAAGCAATTTAATTACCTGCTCTGCAAATGGCACAAAACAAGCACAACTGCAGACTGCAAGACATTGCATAAATACAGGCTTTGTTTAAAAACTGTCAGAGCAGGCAGATTTGGATTTATCTGAATGATTTTTTTTTTTTTTTTTGGACGATTTATGGCTTGACTCGGTTCACCAAAGTACTTGGCAAATGAGGCATCTCATAGATTCCTTTTGGAGTAACCACCTGCTAATATTCATAGATAAACGTCTGCTGAGAATACGTTCACAAACATGTGGCATTTTGATGGAAACCTTCATCAAGCAAACCCACGCCTGGGAACTCTTGCTACGTGCATAATACATGATTAATGGGCAAGTGAGAATGGGCCTTGAAAGCTGTGAGTGGTTCTTAATGAAGAACGCTACAAATAATTTATATTAAGAGGGAAATTTATTATCTGGCATTGTTCAAGAATAATCCTTACTAAATCCAGAAAAAACAGGCTGTCATGGCTCTGCGAGCAGCCCCGTGTCAGGGGTTTTGCTGCTGCTGCCTGGGGCCACGGGTGGCCATGTCCCTGGGCTGTGGGGGAAGGCCTGGCTGTCCCTGTCCCCCGGGAGGTGCCCCATGCCCGGGGCTGGGGCTGCCCTGGTGCCCCCCGAATGCCCTGCTCCAGGCTGGGGTGGGACGGGATGGGCTGCCAGGGCCTGGCCTGCTGCCCCGGGGGGCCCCACCGCTCCCCAGGGAGCCCCCAGCCCCCGCAGCGCCCTGGCACTCTTCGGCTGACGTCTCTTTTATGAGCTACATCAGAGATACACAAGCGTGGGACCATGTACGTGAGCCTCCTGGCCCACTTGGTTGTTAGGAGGAGACCGAATACAAGCGACACCCTATTATTAGGTCGCCTGGGCACCCTGGGCCTCCCTTTTCCCCCGCCAGCTCCGCTCAGCTTGGCAGAGAGACCCTGGACTACCACTGTCAAACTCGTGAGGCCACCTGTGACCAAAAGGAGATGGGGAAAGATCATCCCTGTCACCTCTTTATCAACAGTGATGACACATTGGAGGAAACTGCCACCCGTCTCCAGCGAGGTAGCCAGAAAGCCATGAATTATTTATTCGTTCAATTAGTTGACATGGGCAAAGAGTGGTGAGGGCTGTAAAATAATTACTTATTGATTTGCCTTTTCTTCCTCAAACCGCTTCATGATTTTGGTGCAAGACAGAAAAAGCACAAGGGCTCGGGAGCCCGCTTGCTATCCCTTCTGGTTACAGTGGAGCAGGCATTACAAATAATGAGGCTTCAGCTCTGGACATGTCCAAATATTGGTGCTGGCACAACAGATGGAATAACATTGTTTGCTACAGCACAGATGCTGTTACCCCATTATTTTCTAGAGGCATGTTAAGCAACAATCAATAACTCACTGTCTGCTTATGGCATTTGGAAATCTCTGGGGACTACTTACGACACTCATTTGTTTTTCACACTTGCCATTAAATCATATCCAAAATGCCCCAGACCTTCAAAAGGTGGCTACTTCTTGGGCATTTTTTGTGCACATTAAAAGGGGACTAATTTTTGTGCATATTAATACTAATAAAAAAACCCTATCCAATTTCAGAAAATGACAGTCTATGACACTCTTACAAAGAAGAAGGCAGGGCAAGTAGTGTATTTTTAGCTCATTCCGAATTCTGCACAGCTTCAGTAAACTTCTAAGGTTACTTCAGTTTTGTTGCTGCATTGGTAATTAACAATGCTGGTTACAGTTTGTATCAAAGCCTGTATCATGAGGTCATCAGATAGGAGACAGTCTGAGAGCGACGCCTGCTACATGCTTGTGGTGGTGTAGATATCACAAACACTCTGTTATGGAATTGTCACCACAGGTCACTGCTCTTGGCTGGGAGAGCTCTTCACAGAGCTCTTTAATTAACTGTTTTGAAATTTAAAGTAATTTGCAAAACAAATACAGACCAAATGATGAGGTATTCCAAGTAAATCAGAAGCTTTAATAACATTATTGGAAACAAACAAATCAAATCACCTTCTAATCCTGGTGGAAACTCATATCCTAGGGTAATGGTGTGACTAAGAATTTGTATCATGGCTCAGGACTTCTTGCATTTTGAAACAACAGTTCTTGAATTTTTTGACTGTTGTCAAACTGCAAGTTAGAACATGACATATATACTGTCGTTAGTCATCACAGTCTGTGGTCAGGAAAATGTCAGGTCCACTGAAAATAATTTCTAAGCACAGAAGAATCTGAAGACATTTCTGTCATAGGACTAGCCTGTGGTGGACAAAAGCAGATGTGACAAGCACTGACATTTAAACCTTGAATCAAAGTTACAGGTTTGAAGAGAGGAGAAAGATTTTCTTTAGCTGGTGACTACCATCTATTCTATCACGTATTTGCTGGTTCCTCAAACTCCTAGATTCAGGTAGCACAGGGCCGTTTGTTTTTCTGTCCTGGTCAGAGAAGGGTCCTGATCAAATTCAGCAACTTGTTTGAGTAAAAGCCATCAAGGTGGATTCTGCCCACTGGCTTTACAGCACGAACAGTATCGTTTTTGTTGGTGCTATTGTTGTTGTTGTCGTGCACCTGATGAATGACCTCCTTGTATCCAGCGCTGGCACACACTAACCACCTGCCAGCAACAGGAAAATCAAGCTTAGGATCTTCTGGGGTGGGTTGATCCTGGCTAGCAACTAAGCGCCCACCCAGCCGCTTGCTCACTCCCCCCCTCCTTGTGGGATGAGGAGAAGAATCAGAGAGAGCGAGCTTGCACGTTGAGATAAAAACACTTTACCAGGACAGCAAAAGGGAAGAAATTTAAAAAAAAAAAAAAAAAAAAAGAATTGATGCAAAGGCAATCGTTCCCACAATGCCCAGCCAGTCTCCGAGCGATGGCTAGTTCGGAAAGTAGCCCTTTGAAAACTGGTCTTCCCAGGCTTTATTGCCGAGTGTGATGTTATATGGCATGGAATATCCCTTTGGGTAATTTGAGTCAGCTGTCCCAGCTGTGTCCCCTCCCAGCATTTTGGCCACCCCCAGCCTGCTTGTTGGGGGCAGAGTGAGGAACAGAGAAAGCCTTGAAGTGGTCAAATCACTGCTCAGCAATAGCTAAAAGGTCGGTGTTTTATCAACACTGTTTTAGTCACAAATCCAAACCACAGCACCATAGGAGCTGCTATGAAGAAAGCCAACTCCATCGTAGCCAGACCCAGTACAATTTCATACCAGTGCTTGCTTCTGAAATACTTGGACTGAGATTTTGGTTCCCCTTCAGCTCTCCCGCTCTCCTGTTGCAGGGTCAAATCACAGCTTGACCCGAAGCTGCAGCTAAGGTGGGTCTGGAGACGAGGTTTCTAGAAATCACATTTGTTCCTGTCTTGCCCACTGACTCTATAGTGGCTGTGGTCCTGCTGACGGTGAGTGTCACTGTGAAACAACACTAGAGGAGCCAGGAAATTACACATAGAAAACCCAAGAAGAATACTGTTGTTGAAAGCTTCGAGCCCTAAAATTTACAAAATGACGTGATTAGGTTGCCTATATGATCCCTGTACAGGGGATTATCACACACCACCACCACCCCCCCTCCCCATTTGCCCTGTGACCGTCTTCAGTTCCACAGTCATACACCACTTTCTCCACAGGCAACTTCAAGAATTTTCTTAAGTGCTTCCTGTGCAACATTAACGTTCTCAGCAGTTTGCCTTTAACATGGTGTGGGTGACCTATAGAGAGTTGCAAGAGGTTTTTGCACTTTTTGTTTCTCTCTCTCTTTTCAATAAAACATATTTTCAGGAAGCAGCATTGAAGAGCATTGTGTTAAGCACGGTCAGAATGAGAAATGTCAAGATCTTATTAAAAAGCATTCATAGTCTGGGCATTCAGCTTAGCCAGTGGGTCTCCTAATTTTTTCTTGTAATCTGTTTGGGAAGTAAGCTTCTTCAGCAAGTAAATGTTAGCAGGAAATTAGGGGAAAGTTTCCAGCAGTTAAGGGTTCTTATGTTTAAGTGTTATTTTGAAAATATTTCTGGTTAAGTGCTAACACATTTTCAAGTGTCATTTAACAGGTATGATGGCATTTCATGTGGGAGGTGAGCGTACACCAACAACAGTACTACTCCTTCAGCATGACACATATGTTCATTTTGTGTGCTGGAACAGTGTGGTTTTACGGGCACCTTGTCAATGCCTACATTGGCATCATTCACAGAATAATCCTATGGGGACTGTAAATTTAATTACTGTCAGAGTGCTTAGAGGCATTTTTGCACATCAAATCAAAATACATAAATAAATAAACAAGGCAGACTTCTCTTTTCAGGTAACACACTTTCTACCAGCAATGGCTCCCAGTTCTGCTGTTAGCTGCCTGTCAGCTACCCGGTCCCCATCCGCGGGTCTGGGTGCAGGAGCAGAGCCCAGCCACATCAACAGCCACATCAGTTTCTGAATGCTCTGTGGACTGGGTGAGTTTTTGCCGAATTGCAGCAAGAAGGTAAATGGAGCTGCTAGTAAATATATTTGATCTGGAAGGGGAGTTCTGACTGGCTGAGGGAAAAGGTCAGGAGCAGCCTTCAACAGGACCATCCATCCCGGTGGAAGTTTGACAGACCCCTGGGAGGGATTACGTGGCTTTTGGAGGAGAGCTTCCCCGGGGTCCTTGCTTTGTTTTTCCTGCAGTGACAAAGGACAGTCTTTACATCATTCTGCCCACTTTCTCCTCAGCTATACTGAAAGTCCTTCTTGTGTTGACACCATGGCCTTTTTCTTCTTGGCAATATTTTCTTACGCAGTTTAGCAGCCGGTAGTAGTGAGGTGTCAAAGGTCAGAGCAAATATGTGAATTTGATGTTCTATTCTGACTGTAGGGTTTATCCTCTTAGCATTGGCCTGTGTGGAACACCAAAGAGTTTATCCATCAGCTAGCGAGTTTATATGCTTTTTTGTATACCAGTCTTCTGCTGCCGTTTTGTTAGTGATAAAGCGTGACTAGTTTTACTAAGTGAATATTAACACAGCACTTTGAACGTGCAAACCTTTTGTAATAGTTAATGCTTCTAGCACAGTGTATAAAGCAATATCAAAGATGACACTGGGAGAAATCCAACAGGCCTTGAGACCAAAAGAGTCTTTACATCTGTTTCGCTAGATTTGGGGTCAAGCTTCATGATAAGTGATGTTAATTTGTCACATTTATGAACATTTTACCACATGCTTTATGCCTGAAAGAAATATGCTTAAACTCTGGTTATTATACAGCATGAAAATTATACCGAATTTAATGGGCCTGATTTTTTTCTCTGTTAGCATCAATTCTTGCTGGTTATAAGCCTAGTGATATCACTAGGACTATATGCATACCTCACTGATGAGAAAAAATTAAGAATGAGCCTTATCAACTGATTTATATTAGCTGAGGACAAAACTATCGTGCTTTAATGGTGGCACAGAAGTTCCACTTGTCTTTAAGTAATAAATCACTTGCCTTCAAACATTCATCAGAAGAAGCCCCGGAGGAAAATTTGAATAAATCTGTTATTGTTTCTATATCTTGGATGCATAAACATTTGATGATATAAACTCTTCTGGCAATTAACATTTAATACACATAATGCTAGTTTAGTTTTAAAAAAAATAATAAAATTGCTGTTATCTTTTAAGGATAAACCCATTTGTTTTCCTTTTTCATCATATCCTAGTCTGATATTTTTGTTACCTTTTTTCAAGTTATCTTTCTGTTTTATGTTTCTACTATATATTCAGGGGAGCATCAGGACAGTCATGGCATAAAACATAACATTTTACTTACATTTTCTTAAACAAAAAAGAAATTATAAATATTTATCAGTATATTTCAGTATCTTGCCAAACTCAAATGTAGAAGTCCTTTTTTTAAAGAGCAAAGTAGTGAAATGCTTGTAAAACAGTCTTGGCGCTGCTTCCCTAAATCTACTTTGCCTTACTTTGTTGTTGCTGTCTGTTTTTCTTTTCCCTGCTTTCCCTCCACGATTCAGTCTCTTTTCTCCATGGCAGTCTCCAAATACAGTGTTTTAGAGTGAGATCCCCAGAAGATGAGAGCATTTTAAGACTCAGTGTCTTGGAACTGACAGGCAGCATCAGCAAAAGTCTGTACGCTTGGCCTCGGGGCAACGGGGGACTTGGTTTGAATTTTGTAGGCATTATTGGAGTAATAGTGTGTAAGGACAAATTTAAGGAGGGTAGTTGTGAAGAGTTAATAGGCATGCTAAAAGATCTGGGCAAATAGGATTGCAGGAAGCTTCAACTAGATGTGACTCAGAAATGCTAGCAGGATAAGTGAGGATTCCTGACGAGAGGTCAAGAAATATGATCTTAAGAGTCATACATTGACTTGCAGTTTCTAAATGGCAATCAAAGTCTCGGTACTGGCTTTCTTTGCAAAGCCTGATTTCCTGTCATTTCTTTTGCAAGCTTTGAAAAATCACGGTGTTTGGAGTAATTTTAGTTCAGCGTTCTAATAACATTTCACACATGAGCAGAAACTAGACCATGTGAGCAAAGGGGTTAGGCTCTGACATTCAATGAGGCAAAAGGTTTTGAAAGGCTTGCTTTTTTTACCACATATACCTTGAAAAAGCTGGTGGGGCTTTTCCTATCCATTGCATGTCTTTACACTGACCAGGTAGGAAACAATCAACCTGAACAAGTTGCAGATTTATTTTTTGTGAAGTGCTGTGTCTTGGAAGTTTGTAAATAAAATACCGTTGTTCAAATATCAGGAAGAATTCCTGAACATCATGATGATGTGTGAGAAATGTGAAACTGGGTCTGAATAAGGGGTCAACATGGAAGGTTTGTCCTCGAGGATTTATTAACTTCAGGACACACACAGTCACCTGCTTGATTTACTCAGAATTTCTGTGGGTATAAGTGAGAGCAAAGGGTCTCAGTATCTTAAAAGGCAGATTAGTGCTGAATGTGCCCAATGAATGTGGGAAACTCTGTGTTTGGGTTGGGAGAAAACCAGTAGGGACTTGCACAGACTGTAACAGAGAAGTCAGTTCTTCACAC